>OMOW01001067.1:11005-21135 GCA_900312555.1 Lamprogrammus exutus | reverse complement strand
CCCCCCACACAGGAAGAGAGACAATCCCCTGACACTGCTGCAGAAACAGACTGTTCCTAAGGTGCGCGCACACACACACACACAAAAATAAATAATTCTCTGACATTTTCCCTTGCGGTATCAATAAAGTCTATCTATCTATCTGTCTGACTGTCTGTCTGTCTGTCTGTCTGTCTGTCTATAACCGACCATATAGACACAGCATTTCCCCTACCCAAGCAAACCTTGGGTCAGTGTGTGGGAGTGAGTTCACATGAACCTATTGAGCCCTGATGCGTTGGGAAAGCATAAAACATTTGATATATTTGCATATGCAGGAATCTGACCACTCTCAAAGCGTTCTTATTCGAGGAGAGAATGATAACTTTTTCTGCAAAATATTTATCATTCTCTCTCTCTCACTCAAACACAAGACCGACCACAGGCCTGACCTTTTGCATTCTTGTTCTAGGAACATTCAGAAGTTGTGTCCCAAAAATAGAATCCATGCTTTTGAATTTTTAATTAAGTAAAAATAACAATAGTTGCATTACCAAATAAGTAAAAATCCTTATTATTGTAAGAATAATTTCTGCCAAATTCTTATAAATCATGAGGCAAATCTCCTAAATTTAACATTAGAAATGCATGCTTCTGCATGTATTTCTAATGTTACGTAACATGGTCCTCAATTGGGAACGTGCCTATGTCCTTGGCCTCTTCTACCTCTTCCTCTGTTTTGCCTCTCTACCCTTCCACCACGCAGCCTTACTCCTCTTCCTCTTCCCGGCTGTTGACCCTGTTCGTTTCCTTGTTGTTCTTCCATTGTCAGACATTGTAACTCTGTGTTGTGCTCTGTCTATATATGCTTGCCAATTGAAGGTTCATGAGATGCACCCCTGAGCTATTTTAGAGAACTGGTTGATCATTGGTTGATGTAACGCTTCACACATTTCCCTTTATTAGTGAAAGTCAAGCTTCACCTGAGAGCAATTCAACAATTAATAATAATAATAATAATAAATTCAATTTGAAGCGCCTATCTCAGACTCAAGGACACTGTACAGTATTAAATACAAAAAGAAAATACAAATAAAAAGTGAAATAAAAGAGACAGAAAACTTCAGGACACATTCACAAAAAAGTCTGATAGAAATGTGTCGAAAATATGCTTGACAGATTATGACAACTGGTTCAACCATTTTGCATGTAATGACAGAGAACTAGTATAATACATTTTGATCAACATGACATACGCAATTGCTAATGTAGGAAACAGCGGACAATTGTGCATGATCATTTGCATGAATGTGCCAAAGCATTTGAAAATTGTTCATAAGAATGAGAAATTGCTTTTAAGATGTTCACAAGTGACTGGATGATGTGGAGGTTGAACAAGTAGTTTTGAGAATTTCAATTCTGATCTGAGAAATGTACCCAAGCGACTGAGAAAAACTGTAAATTAATGTTAATAATGTTATATCCTCAATCCTCAGGTTTGGACAATGTGTAAACCTCTTATCTCCAATTTTTCAAAGCGTTGAATTATAAAGAAAATCCCAAACTACAGCACTGAATAACAATAAAACATTAAATATCCCTAAATTGAACATACATACATTTAAGGCCTGGTGAAAAACCTTGTATCTCACATTTTAGGGATTTTCTTGGTTTGGGATTATACGATTACAGGGAGTTAATTAGAAGCTTTTTCCATACTAACTATAAAATCTGAATATACAACATGACTAGCAATTACAGCCATTAATAAATGTAGCAAGTAAAAACAATATCTCTCACTGAAATAAAGTAAAGGTAGAATAACTCAGAGTGGAAATATGTGAGTAAACATTTTCTTATTTTCATTTAGAGGTTTATTTTGAAACTATTGCAATGCATTGTGAACAGTGCAGTGGTTTCAACATGCAAAAAAATGCATGGATACACTTCTACTCTTCCTTTCTGCAGATCACCCTTTCTCCAAAATGGCGAAAGCTCCAAGGATGTGATTTGTCACTCGCTGTCACATGAGGCGAAATGCCGTAACTTTGGTCGGTTTTGTAGGAATATGGCCATGTAGTTGCAAGTCGAGGCTACACAACCCTATCCCTACAGATAGCCCTAAACATGTATAAAATATCAGTATTCAGCCTTCTCTGTTCTGATTGGTCAGTCTCATCAGGCCCTGCCCAGACTGTGAAACACAGATGTTTACTTAAATGGTACTTAAATTCATTGATACATTTTGATGTAAACATGTTATGGATGTTTAGGACTAATCAATAATGGGCAGACAAGGACCTGTGGGTTTTTCTTACTGGATGCATTTTTATAGGCATCCACCTCAACTACACATCAAACTGAAGGAATATAATAAAGATCACAATATGCCCCCTTTAAGTACAGTACTTGAGTTAAAATATTTATTTATTTTCAACCTCTGCTCCTCGACTAAACCAGTGGTTGGAAGTCCATGTCAAGCAGCAGCACCGCCCAGCCATAAACTTTCCATACCAAAGGTCAAACATAGAGCTGCGCTGCTTTGTGCTTCTCTGTGAGTTCCCACCTTACCACAAACACCACACTGGGAAACTCCCCTTTAAATCAGTACCAGGAAGGAGGGATCAAGCCCAGGGTCTGCAGCTCAGCAGTGAAAGGAGGTTGGGCGATACCTCCATTTCTTCCCCGTGAGTGAGGGATCGAAAGGAGGAGAGGGAAAAGGAAGATTGCAGATTGTGAGGGAAGTCCCACATGAACAGCGGATATTGTAATTATCGTGCTTATACTTGTTATTATTGAGTCATGGAGGAGATATGGAGGACGAGCAAAAGCCAAACAGAAACTCAGAAGTGGATTCTAATGACTCCAGCCAAGTCTGCACATAACCTCACCGTGGCCTCGTAGGCTTATATAATAATAAGATAACTTTACAGGCTGCACGCTCACTCAGGGGTGGACTAAATAAAAACAACTTTTACTACTTTTACTCATGTACTGTATTTGTAGTGAGAGCAAACTTTGAGGTACTGGTCTGGTGCTTTATTGGTCTGGTATTTTTGTTTGGTAAGAATTTCTACTTCAGGGCACATCGGGGGGAAATATCGTACTTTTTGTGGCTAATAGCCACTTGGCAGATTGATAGCCCATTTATCATGAGAAAAGCTCATACAATCTTACACTCTTTCTTTCTGTCTTCCTACTTTGATTGTTTCCTTCCTTCTTATTTTCTTCCATCGTTATAGATTTTTTCCTTCCCCTCCCATCATTACTGGTTTCCCTCCTTCATTCCATGATTTCTTCTCTCTTTCCTTCATCCACTATTTTCTTCTTTGCTTTCTTCCATCCCTTCTTCTTAGCTTCCTACTTGTCTTTCTTCTCTACAGTCTTTCCTTTCTTTCTGCGACTAAAGAAAATCTTAACTATACTCTTCTTCACAATGACTACTTTTACTTTTGATACTTAAACACATTGTAGTGCAGTAGTTAATTTTTGAATGCTGGATGCATTTTATATGGTGGTAGTGCTACTTCTTTCCTCAGCGGTCTCACTCAAAAAGGGCAATCATCTCACTATTTTGCATCACATAACTGCTTTATAGATGATGAAAGCATGTGTGTTGATCCACATAAAGCAGGCTTTGAGTTCTTTGAGCTACAATCAAGAAAAGCTGAGCTCCAGCATGACATTTGCACAGTTTAACAAAGCGTCTGAGGTCGTGCCTAACTGCAGCATAAGACAGGCATTAGTGTGCGACTGTGAAAGCATTCAGTGTTAACATCCCCTGAAGGAACGGTTAACACGGACACCGGTAACTTGAGTGGCTGCTTTCCTGTCATGTTAAAGATGACATCACTTTTCACCAACCTGTGGAGCGCTCGGTGATGCTGCCTGAAGAAAAGAAGTGGCCTGACTGAACTTGCTCCCTCACACATGATTCTCTATTAAATCTGTACTTATGCCTCATAGCTCCGAGATGCATTACACAGTAAAAGATTTATACCTAAGGCAATCACTTAGCAGCTAGTCCCAACGCACACAGTGGAAAGTAAACACATGGAATCACAGATGTATGGCACGCAGAAAAATTAGAATCAGTTCCCAAGGCGATAACCCTGAAGGAAGCCAAATCACTATTGAGAGTTCTCATAAACCCATCAAGTACCAACAAGCTCCATTTATTTTTTATTAAAATGCTTTTCTGTTGATTCACATCCCCGTAGCAGTATGTTACGACAAACATTGAGCCAAAAATCCTTCATTTGCAGCTAAACTAATCTCTTTAACAGATTCCATAGACGCTTTGGTGGGGAAATTGGGTCAGTTACGATACTGACGAACATCTGCTCATTGCTCCTCATACAAAACAAAGATGGTTACAGAAAACCACGAACCTTGTGCTGAATAATCAGTCAGGTTCAGGCAGGTCCTACATGTTTCTGAAAGACACCGTATCTAAGAGCTGTGAAAGGAAATAAGTAGCATAGTCTTAAATGGCCTCACAGAGATAAGATCTAGCCAAGTTCAAAGTTGAGGAATGCTCCTGCAAGAGTAAAAGGGCAGCCCAACATGTTTGACAGCTCTTTCTGCAGATGGAAGGGGCAGAAACTAGAAACCCATTCACACCTTGCATTAAAATGTGATCTGGATCCAGGTAGGCGATCCAGATAAGTAACGTGTAAATGCGATAGAAATGCAATGCGCCCTGGCTGACATAAAGTCTGCCCACACATTAAAAACATCACCCGCTCATTAATAATATTTTTTAGAATCAAGATTTGTGTTTGGATGAAAGCTCGTCCATGGAGATAGGAGGAAACACAGGCTTTTGCAACCTCAGAGACAAGTTCACAAATGAACAACTGGATCACCTTGCGATTGATCTGCACGCACATTTTAACTTTACGATCTACACCCATAAGTACTGAATTAAAACTAAGTTCGTTCTTAGAACACACTCAGAGTTCTCTAACCATGACTTTACACATAACAGCTATTCCTGAGATGCTGCAATGCAACAAAGTGAAAGAATAAGCGCCGCGAAATTTGTACTGACTGGACAAGAAAAACTTGTCAGTTTGTCTGCATTTCAAAAGCATTTCACACGCGTATCTGCCTCCAAAGTGCTGCAAGTGGTGCTGCTAATCAAGCTATGCACACTTCCTGCCCCATGTGAAGACAAAAAATATCAATATGTATGAAAAACAACTTTTCCACTAACTTGAAAAACACAGCCAATTATTTGATAAACAGAATATCCAGACGTCTCTGTTTTCCACGGACAATCCCCATTTTTGGTGGTCTGTCCCCAGCTTGATTGCGGTTGGTTCACGCTTTGCACATCACAATATGAAAGTGCTGCAGATGCATTTTTGCTGTAAGTTCACTCGATTTGCGACGTGTTACGGACCGGTGCGTAAGTCTCGCATCCAGACCACAGAGAAAAATAAACCACCATCTCATGGTCACGTTTTCCATTCACTCTGAATGCAGCTGTGCATACATATAGCACAAACCTGTGGTTAGGAGGAGCAATATGAAGCCAAGGTGGGATAGTTTAGAGTTAGATGTTTAAAGTTTTAAACAAATTGAGTAACAACAACAACAGCAACAACAACATGTTGTTGAATCCTAACACAGGGGTCAAAAATGACAATTTGCCAAACAGATTTAGGCAAAGTGGAGACTGTAGAGGCCTATATGTTTATAGACCTAAAACGAGATCTTTTAACTTTAAAACCCTCCACACATGTCCAATCTATCTATCAATTCTAGTGCTAACAATTACTACTGTTTACGAGTATCATGAAGTGATATAAGAGTCCTTAGTAGTAATAGCAGTGGTACATTTTATCAGTTATGATTTGGCTGTTCTGAACGATTTTCACCAGTAGATGTCATTAGTACAGCGGGCACCACGAGGTGATGTAACTTTAAAAAAGGAATATTTCAGATTTGGTGAGGGCCAAAATAATTTTTATCTGATATGTTTGGCTCACACACCGCTATTTGCTGGCCCATATGCTAAACTGTGTTGGTTGCGCCGTTAAAAAACAACAACATACAAGTTCTGGAAACGAGAAATTAATCAGACAAAACTTTAAAACACCCAAAAGTTTGTCAGATTGAACTTGACATGATAAGACACCGTGAATAATTCGAGCAAACCTTACTGTGATCGCGGTATAGGTTCGGTTTAAATGAGCAGATAAAGAATGTGTGTTCTCAGAATGTGGAAACAGTAACTTAAAGATACCTGAGGAGTAGATTGACGAGAAACTCAAGTGCTTATGGTGTTACTGCAGTGTTTGGATGAGAATGTAATGACATTTCACTTCTTCATTCAGTGAAAGCGATAACAAGAGAGGAGCCTTTAACTCCCCTGATGTAGCCAGACATCGTTCGACATCATCAAATATGATCCAGCGCGACTGAAATTGCCGATCCAGAATTTTCAAAAATGTCCAAAACTGTACTATGTTACGGCTACAACTAAACACGGAGCTAATAACACACATACACACACTCTTACACAAGTGTGCAGCAGCTTGGCGCAGACTCTCACTCACCAACAGACGCTTCCTTCAACACGATAAGTCGACGTTTCTCTCCCGTTAGAATCCATGTCTAGAGGTTACATCTGACGCGGTGATTCGGTTCGGCTTTGTTTTGATAGTGGGTGACGCTGAGAGGAATAAGCGATCCATAAATGTCTCCGGCTCCATGGCGTTTACGCCACACACACACACACGCACACACACGCACGCACACACCGGGGTCTAGGGAGGAGCACAGGGGCTGTGGTAGCATGAAGCTCCACTTCTGTAGATGGAAGGTGATGCTGAGGTTCACCTGGATTTCTTTCTTTCTATTTGATGTTAATGCATTCGACGGTAACACGTTAATATCAATGGAAATAAAAAATTGGTCACGTTTATCCCATGACGCTGGTGCACTTTAGTCAAAATCCAGATTAATATTAAAAAGTAGCTTTTAATGGCAGATAAAGTGATTAATTCCTGTTGAAGTCGTTGCTCTCTTTTGACCATTGTATTATTTGGAAAAGACACATTTTGTCTTGGTTTTTTGGTCCTGGTGGAGGCAAGCGTTGTCATGAGTGCCCTTGTTGTTGTTGTTGTTGTTGTAAATGTTGAAAGTTGAAAGTTGAATTTTCCAAGTTGGAAAATTGCTTAATATTGTAAGGTTTCTCGACAATTATGGTACAATATCAACTGAAATGTAACAATTTGAGTAAAAGAATGGTCTCTAACAATAAATTCTGGACAGAAAAATCATCACGATTGCCAATGTCAGCAGCAAAATGGTCCTTTAAGTAACATTAGAATATTTAAGGAATAGTAAAGAAAAATCAGAAGTAATAAAACATGACATTAACCTTCTTCGCTCTTCACATACAATATGGTGCTAAAAAAAAATCCTAAACAAACACAGGTTGTTATGTAAAGTCTTATTTAACAAGCAGTTCTTAAGTATAAAAACTGAAGAAGTAATTGGTTGTATATTTGTGCTTTATTTGATAATGATGACATGTAAAAAAAAAAAAAAAAAAAAGAGTAAATAAATGATTAAAGAGGCATGGATAACATTGTATGTATGCAAATCAGTTTATTGCAAGAAGACCCCTGGGACCCAGACCAGCATCTTTCTGCCCAGAGGTCCTCATGAAAGAAAATATGGACTTACAAACAATTCAGAAGGCATAAAACCACACACATCTGTTGAAAACTAACTTTTGTAGGCCTACATTCTAAATATTGTATACATCTCAAATAGAACTGCTCAACAGAAATTATTCCAACAGCTTTTTATAATAGCATATCCCTCTGATGTGTACAGCATGAATCAAAACAGTGCCTTTTGATCTTGTAAATGCATTAACCTTACACACAACATAATCTGAATAATGAAAGAGGCATGCAAACCAACCAGGATTTTTCTCAATGTAGCCTACCTGAAAATATACCCAAACTACTGTGTAGTGTGTGGAAAAGCAGCCCTATTTCATACGTGGAAATGTACAAACACAGCTCTATAGCACCCCCTCGTGGCTGCTGGAGTGTCATCACCATCTACTGAGGATGCTTCTAAATCAGAAATTTTTAAGCATTTCAAATCTTCTTGAATAAAAAAACGAAAAAAAACACATCTTCCATATTTATTTTGAACACATGCTGAAACAGAGTGGCAATACTGTTGACAAGGGTGTTTCTGGCTCAAATACAAGCAGGATAATGGCCACAAGCGTTGTTTTTTAAGCCTCAAATACAAGAGATGGCACAAGAGTTCAAGCACTGTGTTTAAGAAACAATATGATGTGAAAGTTCAGAGGGTTTTGTGCCATCAGTCTGCACTTATTTTTCAGCGTGAAACTTTTACATCCTTACTCTGTGTAAATTCATCTCTAATCTAACTGGAGGTTAGCGATGGCTTCCACCCATCTCACCATGTTAGAATCAGTGGCTAATAAAGGTCCACATCACCGAATTGCAAAACATCCATGACCACTAAAACCAGCGGGGTTAACATGCCGTGCACTATCTGCATAAAACATTTTTTACAATATACAAATGTTGCAATATCTTTCCAAACTATACAAAACTTATAAATTAGAAAGCTGTATTCTTAAATATAAACAACATCAAGTCAGTTTCCAGTACTTAGATTATATATTAGATACAGTACAATGTACAGCTCTATAATGAAAGATCAGAGAGCGTTCCGGATATTACACTGTACATGATCCAAAGGGCCGATACTGGTGCTAAGACATTATCTTTGAATAAATTAATTCATAAATAAATCACGATCATGTCTTCCCAGTAACAGCTGTATCCTCGGGTCCTCTCGAGATTGTGGCAAATACAACACATACACGCACACACTCGCAAACACACACACAGTGCAGGTGCATACACTGGCACTGTCCGACTTTACAACTCTTAATCCTATTTTAAAAATACTTTTGGGTTTAAATAACGTTATACTGAACTCCGAGGCTAAAACTAGTTTTTCCATACAGTACGAGGTCTAACATCTAGAGGGAAAATCAGTAGTTACATGTTTACCTGTAGATGCTTTGCAATGATAGAATAATATCTCTAATCAATAAAGTGACAGTGCTGGATTTAAATTCCAGGGAGATCCCTTTCCTACACGCATTATATTAAAGAAAAATAAGCCCCACTTCTGCTTGTAGAAAGAAAGAAAATCAACCAAAGAATTGAGTATATAGACAACAGTTGAATATATCTTGTTTCTCTCCGTCAGTGCAAAGCTAGATGTGATGTGTGGTGTGTAGTGCATGCTGTATCTATATCCTAGGGCTGAAACTGAGCAGATACTTAAGCATTTTGGGTGTATCACTGGCAGACAAAGTCATTGTCATTTGCTAAGTTAAAATATACAATATAATCACGGTCATCAGATCATTCAGCTTCACAGGACTGCGCCTGAATCTCATAAATCAGTTAATATCAGTACTAATATAATCCTCAAATATATACAGAGAAAGCCAGTCTTTTATTAAAAATACCTTAATCATGTGCTTATATCCAAACTTGTACAAAGAGTAACAAACAATCTGGCTAAAAATCACTATGAGCGCATGATTCCTCTCTTTTCCCCAGTCAGTTACAGTAGCAGCTTCTTCACCAACAGTAGTAAACTGTTGATGTTAATACAGGTAAGTTCACTCCAACCAGTTTGTTCAGTTCGTCAGCAAATGCAGCGATCCCTGCTGCTCGCCAAGTGGTTGGCATCTCCTTCGATCATGACTGGGACTTTCTCCTCACGCCCCCTGCCCAGTCCCAGAAACCAGAACGTCCGGTGTCCTTTATGTTGTGTGTATTGCACCAAAGATAAATCTTACAGAGCTCTATTTTTCTATTTGAAAATGGTAGGTGGGACTTGGTTCCAGGGCACAAAGGAACTGGAAGCCAAGTGAGGTTTCCTGCATCAGTGCCAGCCAGAGGAAGAAGAGCAAGAAGAGGAGAGACATCAGTGGATGTCTCGGCACATAGGAAGGTTGACGAAGATGAAGACGTTAAACTCGATGAGGATGGAGATGCAGAGGAAGATGGCGTACAGCACGAGGCAGACGCGCCCCAGTCGCCGGTCCAGAGATCAGTTGGTAA
>OMOW01001038.1:2628-15263 GCA_900312555.1 Lamprogrammus exutus | reverse complement strand
ACCGCTACGATAGCCGAAACCCCCCCGGGGGAACCGAGCCTGTGCAGCAGCAAGAGAAATAGTTCTGTCTGCTACTCTGATGAATGATCTGTGTATTTTGCAGGAACGCGTCCGAAACCACCGATGGAGACTTTGAAGAGTTAATGAATAGGAATAGAGCTGTTGCCAGTAGTGCCATCACCAAGGCAGTGTCAGGAGCAACAACCGGTAAGCACAACTGTGTAATGGAAGAGAGAACACGAATCCAAGAGCACAAGTAGCCTTCAAACTGCAGAATTAGTAATTATATCACGTTAGTTGGCCACATTTCCACCAAAGTTTTGTTTATTTATTCATCAATATAATAACAATTGTTGTCATTTATATAATAATCTGTAGGAATTTGTATGAATGTGCAACATTTTCTTTAAAAAGATATTTTGCACGGTCATTGTGGGGTAGTGCATTTAGGTTGATGCCAGAAAAATGTTTTAAAGATTTTAAATTAGTCACATAACACGGCTATAACACATGGAATCGTGAGAACAGCCTGAATCCTTATGAGGGGTCCGTCTCTGGACAATGGTGTTGGAGGGTCAATGGATATTTGACATCTTTATTCTAGAAAAGCTCACTGCTGGGATGTACACCTTTTCTCCCACGAGGGTGACACATTTTGTCTCGTGGTGACATGACAAGTTGGTGCAGAAATCTCTACAGAATTCTGTTGAACATTTGGGACGAAACGTAGAACCAAATGAAGACTCATGATTTTGTTAGAGACTAGACTTTTGCGCTTTAACCTTAAACATTTTTCCTTCTTTGAAACAATTCTGAAATGTTTCACGGCTTTAAATGTGTGTGTTCCTAATGCAGGAGACCTGCGAGCGGCCATGGAGACACTTTTGACTGCCATCGCCATCATAAAGCAATCCAGAGTGTACAGAGATGAACGTTGCCAAGCCCTTGTCACCTCCTTGAAGGACTGTCTCGTCTCCATCCAGGGCAACTATGGCTACAGGTTCTCATACATGCCCATATTATTGTCTGCAAAGCTGTGTAATCATTCTGGTCTGTCTACTGTAATGCTTGCTCATATTTTCCCTCAGTAGCTGAATATGGAATGAGTGTATGCTTTTATAACTGTCATACACTGACGTGTAAACACAAGAAATGTCACACTGCGCTGTGCAGGTCTAGAAGTCGCTCTAAGGAACGCGAAAGGGACCGGGACAGGGGACGTGACAGAGACCGGGAGCGCGAGCGAGAGAGAGAGGATTCATTTGAGGGAATGTCCCGAAGACACCAAGAGCGTTCTGCGAGCGGAGACAGGGACAGGGAGCGTTTGTGGGAGCGTGAGCGGGACAGGCACAGAGAACACAGAGACAGATACCGCTAGCATGGTAAGATTTGTCTCATTGTTATTGCTCATCACTCGCTCCTCCGGTTCCAGCAAACCTGTTTTATCCAAATTATACTGCATGTCATCATTATGGTTGTTAGTATTTATTATATTCTACCCAACACACAAATCCTTTTTCAGCTTTCCCTTAAACGTGTCCAGCACTCTCCAAAATTTGCCATAATGAAATGCCAAAAATTAACTTGAAACCATCCATCACCAGAAGCAGCTGCTGGGACGGGCTGCAGTTCTGCAACCCTGCAGAGGATAAGCGGGATGGATGCATGGATGCCTGTGATTCTTTCCATTTTTCCTACCCACCGGTTTATGTTGGGTTCTTTACATGAACAAAGTCTAGACTAGTTTTTCTCCCCAATTCTGCATCTGTCCATTTCCCATCAGATTTCTAACCATTCCTGCTCTTTCTCACAGAGATTGTGATTACTTGAAATCACAACTTTTTGTACATAGAAATTCACCCCTTTTGCCAATTTAAAAGGGGGGGGGGAATCCAAATGCAATTACTTATAGTTAAGGATATAAATGTGTAATAATAAGCGCTTATGAGTACAGATGTTCCAAATGAAACCCCACAGTGTGGTGGCGATTGCAGTTGTTCCAGGACATGTTCTCATGTAAAAAAAAAACTAAGTAAATCTCAGTAATATGTGTAATTCCCATGAGTAAACATGCATCTTCTCTGAAGATGTGACTGCACAGTGGCTTCAGAAAGTATTCAGAGCCCTTCACTTTTTGCACACTTTATTGTGTTGTATATTTAATTCCACATGGATAAAGTTGCCATTTTTGCCCATCAGTCTACACTCAATAACCCATAATGAAGGGAAAACATGTTTTTAGAAATTTTTGCAAATTTATTAAAAATCAAAAACTGAAATCTCTCATTTACAGAAGTATTCCGACCCTTTGCTTTGGCACTCCACATTGTAGTCTGATGCATCCTGTTTGCTTTAATTATCCTTGAGATGTGTGTAGAACCTGATTGGAGTTCACCTGTGGCAAATTGCATTGGTTGGACGTAGTTTAGAGGGGCACTCACCTGTGTATATAAGGTCGCACAAGTTACACTGCATGTCAGGACAAAAACCAAGCCATGAAGTCCAAGGTACTCTCTATAGACCTCCGCGATTAACGGTGAAGCATGGCAGTGGCAGCATCATGCTATGGGCGTGCTTCTCAGTGACAGGGAGGCTGGTCAGAATTGAGGGAAGGATGGATGCAGCCAAATATAGAGAGGTCCTAAAAGAAAACCTCCTGCAGAGTGCACACGACCTCAGACTGAGGCGACAGTTCACCTTTAAGCACGACAAATACCTGAAGCACACAGCCAAGACAATGCTGGAGTGGCTTCGGGACAGGTCTCTGACTGTCCTTGAGTGCCAAAAGCCCAGACTTAAACCCCATAGAACATCTCTGGAAAGACCTGAAGATCGCAGTTCACAGAAGCGTCTCATCCAATCTGACGGAGCTTGAGAGGATCTGCCAGGAAGAATCGGATAACCTGCCCAAAACCAGGTGTGCAAAGCTTGTAGAGACTTAGCTAAGAAGACTGGAAGCTGCTGCCAAAGGGGCTTCTAAAAAGTTCAAAATTAAAGGTCTGGATACTTATACAGTTTATATGGGAGATTTCAGTTTTTGATTTTTAATACATTTGCAAAAATTTCTAAAAACGTTTTCACTTTGTCATTATGGGTTATTGAGTAGATTGATGGGCAAAAATTGCAATTTTATCCATTTAAAAGTAATTCTACAAACAAAGTGGGCAAAAAGTGAAGGGGTCTGAATACTTTCTGAAGCCACTGTATAAAAAAACTGATTTGTGTAAATATGGTTTTGAAAAGTATTTGTTTTTATTTTCCCCAGGCTGGCAACGTCTCTTTAAGTGTGAAACAAAATGAAGACAGGACTTTTGTTTTTGGACATTTCATTTCTGCACAAAGTTGTAAAAAAATCTGGAGGAGCGAAGGCGATGAGACTGACTTTAACTCCAGAACTCTTACATGTTTTTGTTCTCTACTCATCTGTGAGCAGACTTGGACCCGTTTTAAATAAAATGTAGTTGTAAATTTGTTGCTGGAAGTCAAATCAATAAATGTACATGCCAGACCTCTTAGTGTATATCAAACAATGTTTTCACCCCTTCTTGTATATAAATCTAAAAATTAAAACACTTAATGAAAATTCAGTTTTAGTGTGATTTTTCCTCTGCCAGGTAAGTTGCATTTGCTACCCTTGGGCTGCAATGATGTGTCAGGATTACATCTTAAATTTCACATAATAAAATTAAGTGGATGACAAATTTAGATTCCAGAAAATAGCACTGCAGTGTCTGAGTGAACCAAATCTTGCAAATGCTCAAACCAGATTTCAGGTCTCAGATCATGAAGTTTTGAGTACATATAAAATGCAGATCTAGTTGAATTTGACTTAAATGAAAATTAGCTTCTTAAGTTGGTTTCCGGAATGATTATAGAGTTACAGCAATGGAATAAATTTTTTTGCTTATCTAAAAGTGAACAATTGCGTTATGGTGCACAGCACTCTGGACTTGTTTACTGCTGATTTAGAATTCATTTTTACCCTACAGTTACTGTAGACTATGATACACATTAAAAAAAAAAAAACTGTAAAAGACAGGAATACAAATAGCATTTGATAAGTTTATTTAGAAAAGCAGCATGGAAAAAAGGACACAAATTAATGTTTTAACATCTTCACTGCAGCTTGTTTGTTACAAACAAATGTAACTTTATTGAGGCTTGTCCAGGTCAAAGTCCATGTAGCAGGTCTTGAAGGTGACCCTCCCAGTGAAGGCGAGCAAAAATGATCATTTTTCCAGGGGAGCATAATTCAACAACTTCTCAATAAGATCCACATGAGAGAGGAGCATCCTCCGACAGCAGTACCTCTTCAGGCCCAGAGCATCAAGAGCATCACTATAAGAGAGACAAGGAATTTAAGTGAATAATTCATTACATACAGGTCAGTAAATAATGAAAGCACCAGCATTACTACAGAGAACAGCAGGATGACAGTCTAATGGCCTCAGGAAACCCATCATTATTCCTGTGTTTACTTGCATCTTGAGCCAAAATCTAGACAATGCCAAACCTTGGAGGAAATCAGTATACCCATGTTACAAGAACTGAACAGGGAATAAGGGTTTTGATGCAATGGAGCCTCATAGAGGTTACATAAAAGATTTTCTTTATCTTCTTATTGCTACCTAAATCACAGATTATTTGTCTTAACACAAACAGACAATCCCATTCACAGGCTGACCAGCAAACCTTACAGTGGGGTGGACTATGAGACAATGGCCCCTTCTAAGATAACTGCTGTGCTAAAAGTTAAATGAGTTTATTCCATTAGATTTAAATTGTATCGACTCAATATGCGAGGAGCAACAGCGACATCTTGAGGCCGTTTAGGCTAATGCTATTATGTCAATTTGTATTGATCTCACCCTTCAGTGTACTCTGCTTGAAGCAGGCCGAGGTACGCCTCCCACTTGTTACCCACGATCTTTCCACACGTGAAGCACCGTATCGGGATGATCATTGTCGGGCCCCTGATAACAGAAGCACAACAACGTTTCAACACTCGATACGATTACGTAGTGATCATGTAGTTTGACGTAATGTACTGCACGAGCGAGTCCACATTGAAAGGTAAACAGTTAACCGGTTGCAAAAGTAAAGGTTAGCTGTAAACACAGTAATTTAAATACTACTCATCCAAAAGCATTCACGCCACTACGTTCTCAGGATGTGAAGAACTGAGATATGATCACGTTAGCGGACTGCGTTGACGAGCTACAGTGTTACCCTGCATCTATGTGGCATCAAGGATTTTTCTAATCAAAAAAAAGTATAGTTGCTGATAAACTTATTTCTGCAATACGGTCTCTTCAAAACATTAATTAACATGTCAAAGACGATACATGCGAGCGCAATGTAACAACGCAACACAGGCAGAGCAGTAAACTGTTAGCAAGGCGCTCGTGTTACCAAAGTAAGGTGCTGCCAGAGGATGACTTAACGCTAACATTTACATTAACACCAAATCAGTATACAGTATAATAAAACCTTATGCTTTATTTGCTCACCGTCGACAAATTGGTTGACTGTGTGTATATATATATATGTATAAGCCTCTGTTCTGTCGTTACTGTTGTGTGGAGCTAGCTAGCGTTAACATGAGCTTTACAGCAGGGACGTAACGATGGCGGTAATGCGTGGTTTCCGCTAACGGCAACAATAAAGTTAGAACTTCCGCTACTAAATCTTCAGACTAAAACCATAATCTCCACACACAAAAATATAGTTAGTATAAATTAGGTAAAATATGATTCGCAATACTCTCGCCGACGTATACTTAATACTCAAACGATTGTTTACACTGCAATGTTTTTAGTTTTTTAGTTTAACTGCACGGCTTCAAAGTCAGCATTTCACTATGCAGAATTTTGACATTTGAGACTAAATGTGCACTGTAAAATTGTATATGTTGATGCAATGTGCAAACTCAATCTTCAACGAATCAACGTTAAAGCCCCCGAAAAAGCCTTGAAGTTTGATGCCCGTGGCTCAGTTATTTATTTGCGGATATGTAATTTGTTTTAGTTAACCTCTCAGGTCTTCAAAGCAAACACAGAACTATGTAATCCTTTACTCACAGTTAAAACATTAAAATCACCAAATCTATCAAAGGTTGTAAAGGGTGTCACCCACCAGTTTTCAAAAGATTTTACTTTATTTTAAGACTGGAAATGGACATATAGCCTTTGCTGAGAGAGCACAGAAAATCGGCCAATAAAACAAAGATTTTAAAAGGCATAAAACATTTTTTTTTTAAACGCCAAAACGTGAACAGAGAACGTGAACATCTCTGGCATGCCAACATACTAAAATTGTCTATCTGTTCATTAAAACTGATTATATAAACCCTGATGAATGACTGATTTGATTTAAGATCTCCTCTAATTAACATGTAGGAGTTAAGACTCTATCTGCAACGCATACTCCCAAATTTTAGATGACTGTATAATGAGAGAAGACTTTAATTCAAAGAAATATGGACTTGGATTGGTTCACTGCCTTTAATAAATGTCTGGTTACAATCTCTTCTTTTTTACATTTAAGAGCTTCGAGGGCAGAGGAGAATGTGCAAAGGAAAATATGTTAGGAAATATATCAAGAATATATCATAAAACCATCATCAATGTCATCATCAGCAGCAGCAGCATCACCATAATCATCAGTAACATCATCCTCACTCGCCACATCATTGTCATTATCATTTATGTAAATTAACTTGCTACAGCACATGTGCTAAAATGAGGAACCCTATCTGAATTATTGCATTTATACGCTGTTGAAATCATGAAACATTTTTTATTTGATACACTGTATTGCACAATGTAATGTGAAGTTTGTTTTGGTGTTGGCATATTATCTTTAAAAGTGCAAGGGGTGTTGATTATGCTGAAGTATTCTTGTACTGAAGTGAGATTTTTGGTCAGTGATGTGTTGATTCCTATATACCCTGACAACTAAGTAATGTGTGTAAGTAGTGTCTATTTGGGCTTCTTTTCTGCTATCTAACTACTGCATGTAACAGGGATATGTCAATGAGCTGTACATGTGAGCTGACATTGCTGTGTGTAGCAACAAAATTGGGTGTGCTCAATAAAATTAGTTTTCCCTTTAGTTAATTAGTCAATATTAGTTTAACTAAACCCCATCTTCAACATCTCAAAACAATCTAGAGCGATCACTCCAAATTATAGTTACAAATGAATACTTTGAGTAACATTGGGTGTTCCTGATGCCACATAGGAGGAGCACAGGGAGAACAGAAACAAATAGAAGCAGCATTAAAAGCTGATTCTCAAACACTGTTGACTGGTCAGGCTGCTACAGCTAAAATGTAAATAGTCTGAACCAGCATGATTAGACAGTTGTGTGAAACGTGAAATTATTGATTTGTCACATCATTTGACAGTAAAATAGATATATCTTATTCTACAGTAAGAAGTACCTTCAGTATTCTTCTCTCTGACTTGCATACAACAGTAACCACAAACATGTTTCATCTCAAACACACACACTCTACCTCCCATTCCTAAACCAGTGCATGCTTGGGTGTTCTCTCTCCCTGAAAAAGTTGATTTTATAAATTGCAATCTTGAGTTTTCTTTAAATATCCTTGATCTGCAGGGACAAGCTGTTTCCTTTCCTCAGCCCAGAACCCCCTACTTTAGGTAGGCTCAGATAACCTTTTATTATATCTGGTGGATGAAGTTTTAAAATTATTTTTTTGAATATCTCTAGTGACGTGAACCTTGCTCATTTCCAGTGAAAGAATGTACAAATATTGCAAACCTCTATCAAATATTTGGGCAAACTGGATTAAGCAAGATAAAGCAAATTAATAGGTTACCTTTAGAGTTTAGGCTTGTAAGCACAGAATTAGAAACTCGAAGAAAATCCATGCATATACTATCTACTTGTGTTCCATGTTAGTGTAGATCAAATCTTGATGGATTCAGTTCACTACAAGTGAAGGCAGACTGAAATAAAAATAATGGTCACGTGTTCTCTCCCATCCCCCATCTCTACTGTGACAGTCTGTGAACCAATCAGCAGGTGACCCACTAAACCATCAACCAATGAATACTGTAGGTTGTGACATCTATTTGGTTTTAATTTCTCTTTGCCAGTATCAACACTCCCAGTAAGATGGCTCCTGCAGCAATGACTGCACCACCAATGAGAAAGGGTTTCAGGTGTTCCAAACAGTCTGAGCCAGAGGCTGCACCATTGTCAGCCTCTGCTGGTGCCTCAGCTTCTGCTGCACCATCCTGTGGTGGGGGATTCTCAGGCTCAGGGACTGGAGGAGCAGGGTCAGCTTTGCGTGGGACTGCTGGCTCTTTCTTCTCTGCTTTTGGTGCTGCCTTGGGTGCTGGAGCCCCAGTCTTGGTCTTGGCTTCCATTGACACAGGGACAGAGGTGTGGTCTGGTCACGGGGAGTCTTAATAAGGTTAGCTCTGTGCTGCTTCTCTGAAAAGAAACAGACACAGATTATCCCACTGAATCAGAGTCAGGCTGCACTTTTTGCGCCTATGGTGCATACGCTGGAGTATGAAGGAGCCGTCAAAATCTGAGCTGTCACTGTAGAGGAACAGAGTAGTCATGGGGCAGTTGGGCCTAAAATGTGACCTTGGAAAAAGACGACATTGATGGGAACACTGTGATGCTCAGAGGGACAGGGGGGGAGTTGTTTATTTGTACCCGAGCAGCTGTGAAATAATAGTCCACTGAGGAAATCACATTATGGCTGTTTCCTGTGTAAAGCTTTTTCATGAGTGAATCTTCTACTTTCCCAACGGAAGAAGGGAAAAGGGTGCTGCAGCTGCAAGCCTCATTCATAGTTAAGGACTGAACCTCTATTTCTTTCAGTCTGAGAAGACTTTAATCTAGATACAGCAACAGAACACAGATTCAATCTCTCTATCTTGCTCTCTGCTCTCTCTGAAGAACTGCATGAGTCATATGTGCTATAAATGGAGGACAAGATGGAGGAGAGAAGCAGTGAGTGCAATAGGGAAAGTCACGGAAGTCAGATATTGTGAATCAGAAAAAAGAATAAATTTTACAGAAATGAAATAACCATGTCATAGAACCCTGGATGTCAGAATGTAATCTGGGTTTTAAAATGCCTGCTCTCAAATACTGCTGCGATGTGATGAGAGGAAATGTGGACTTTACATACCTGTTCAACAGCTTTGTGGATGTCACACGATTAATGGGTGAATGATGCACCACAGCAATCACTGGAAGGCAGAATGTCCTTAAAATATGAACATGAGAGAAATCGGAGAGATGGAGGACACTGTGAAAACAGGAGGGAGGGGGATGTGATAGAGAGGAGGAGAGACTGGGATGTACCATCTGATCCTCAACATAGGGGGAATCTGTCTTTGAGTGCTTGGTTTCGTGCTGTGGGAGGATTCTTTAATATTGTTAATCCGGTTAGTTTTTACAGCTGTCGTGAGTGTCATTTTCAATAAGTAAAGTCCCAAATATTTAATTCTCTCTGATATGGTGAGATATTTTGCAATTTATAAATAGGGGCTTGAGAAATCACATTTCTGTAATTTTTGATGCGTGGGAATATTTCATCCATATTATCATAAATATGATGTTGATATATGTAGCACAAACTAATTCAGTGCTGGGACAAGTTAGATAGATGAAACTGATACTACCACAGGTATCATCGCTTTAATAAGAAAGCAATCCTATCAGCAGAGGTGGGACAAAGTCATTATTTTGCAAATCTCAAATTAGTCTCAAGTGTTGTTACTCAAGTCCCAAGTCAAGTACCCAGGAAGACAGGCAAGTCACAAATGTAATGCCCAGGTAATAATTAATACAGACAACTTTAAAAAATTGTGGATACTTTAAGAAAAAAATTGTTTATTATTTATTACTTACAAATAGTTTATTTATATTACAGATAAACTTTGATGGATGCAACTTTCAAACCTATAATACTAAGCTAAAATATTGTGTAACTATGCAGTTGTTAATCTTGTGTATTTCAAGTCTCTCCAAGTCCAAAGGCTGAAGTCCAAGTGAAGTCACAAGTCAGTTGTGTTACAGTCATAGTCAAGATGTAAGTCTTTTTATTATGTAAAGTTGAGTTAGGAAATTTGTGAGTCTAATCCTTGCTGGATCCACACCACTCGAGACTGCAGTCCACACCACTGCTTTTAAGGATTTACCTGTACAAGTACCTCACTGACCCAATAGTCCTTTTTAATGGCAGACATTAAAAACCAGAAAAGCACAGGTGTGATGAAAAGCATTAATGGTGCATTTGTTCCATTTTTCCAGTGAGCCATGACATTGGCACACCTAAGTGGAATGCCGCCTTCACCAATGCTTTAATACACCTGTGGTTTTCCTCAATATGTAGGTGACAAAAGACTTTCACCATCATCTCACATCTTTCAGTCCACACAACACAGCTGGAACGTTATTTGGTCCTTTTGTGATAAAGGAGAGAGAAGTAATGTTGTTTCTTTGTTATATGGATTTTGTAGCATCATATTTTGATCCCACAACACACGCGTTGATAGATGACACAAATACAGTATAACATGCATAGTGGTAACTAGTTGGACACATAGATAAATAAAAAGATACATTGCAAACATGCCAAGATCAAGCAGCTTTGAGTCTATTTTCAGACAGGAGTCAAACAAGTCCAGGTCCCTGAGCTCAGCAGTGTTGGTAGCAGCATGAAAGTGAGAGGAAATCCATGTGTTCCTAATTGGGCTTGTTGTTGACAGAGATGCTGCATGTAGGCCACCTATTGCAATGTGCTTTCTTCTTTGATGTCATCTTGGTCTGAGACATTGTACTGTAGATCCCGATTTTGAATGTCCATACAGATTTTTTTTCTTTAAAAAGGCCTTAGTTCTGCATAGAGCATAGTGTAAAAATAATCCAATCAACAGCTACAGTTAATAAGTATAGAATGTAACATAATATAAATCAAGTAATAATTAGTAAAATAAAATAAAAGTAAAACAAAAAAGGGTTCATATAAAGCCACTTGATTTCAATTTTAAAATACATGAACAAAAGTTACTAGATATTTAAATAAACAAAACAGTCAGTTTGAAAGTATATGTGAAGATGAATCTGCTTCTCCCTCAAATTTCCAAATCCATCTTAAATACGGGTTGACGCCTGTGGAGAGCACTGTTTAGTCATTTTCACTCTGCTCGGAAAATGTGATAATTACACACCACCACATGAAGGGAAATAGATCAAGTAAACAGCAACTTTATGTTTCCTAAAGAAATGTTCCACAAAATATATTTTTTATATATAAAGGCTTCCATTACATGTAGTCCTTAGAATCAGATGTGATTTCTCTTCACAGAGCTTTAAATTACCGAGGACTTTAAATAGTAAATGATTTAGGTTTGTATACATCGATGACGAATTCTATGCCTACGGTATATTGATTTGTAATTGATTTGGCCATGGTGCCTTAAATCTGTTGCGTTGCCATAGTAACGAAGCTTGCGTTTCGCCAAGACTGACATGCACATGCGTAATGGTGGCACAACGAGAATGAAACACACTTAATATCCTATTTGATGCGATGCTCTCTGAAATCTCGAACAAACGAACCCAAGCAGCAGCCAACAGCTCCCGCAAACCACGCACGCACTTGAACGTACTTTAAACCCCGCTCCGTGCCTGTGTGACCTCTGACGTGCACGGTGTAATCACGACAATAGGTATGCTTTTCTCGTCGGTGTGCTGATTTGTTGGAATTCACAAAGCACCAGCGGCGCCCTTTCTTCGTATGTCCCCGAAGCGCCAGCCATTTACAAAAACGAGTCAGGTGTGCGTAAACAAAAATGCTCCACGTAAAATGCGCAGCTACTATTTCACATTTTAACGGTAGCGAGCGGAAAACGGAAGGAGAATATCTAGTGCGTACGTAAATTTCAGTGGGGGAAATGTCCAAGGGGATGGGCCAGTTCCTCGGGAAATGCTGATGCCGTTTAGCTGCTATCCGTACCATGGTTCGGGAGTTGCCCGGCTGATGATAGACTCAAGCTACCGACTACATCTCGGGAATCCAAGGACTCGCCTTGTTCGTTCAAACCGAGGGACTGACTTCTTTTATGCATGCCGTGCTCGGGCGAGGGGACATGAAAAAGACATACAGTCAGTGAGCTGCCACAGCCGACGACGTGTTGCAGTTTACTAGAGATCCAACCCGCCACCCAGTCCCCCCAAAACGGGTAGAACCGGCCGTGTTCGCTGTTTGATGGCATGTGTTTCTGTATCAGATTTGCCTGACACCATTTACCGTAGGAAGCTCCGGTTCTTTGATGTCCATTCATCCGTTTGTTCTAATGACGTGTGTGTGCAGCTAAATAATTTCATCGGGTAGACATTGAGAATTCACTCCCCTCCCCTGAGCCGGCTGGTCGGTGCCGGGGAGACCGAGGCAGCCGGAAGGATATGGCAGAGCGAGCGGAACCGACACAGTGGGTCTTGGCAAGGCATCGTGAAAATACAGGTGAGCAGCCGCTGCCGGGTGGGACAAGACTAATACCTGAATGCATGCCTGTAGCTGTGTGAACGTTAAGCTGACTGCCGTACTCGTTTGTCGTTTTTATTGCGTGTTTTGATAT
>OMOW01000995.1:2446-12484 GCA_900312555.1 Lamprogrammus exutus | reverse complement strand
ACAAAGGAGATTCAATTTAGAAGCCTGTTGGCCAAATTTACTGAGCATGCCGCAAATTCCCTTCCAAGACGCAACTGTCTGCGTCGCCGCATGTCTTTAGGTGAGTGGGGCATTTACTAAGATCGATTATGTAAATGAGCACAGCCGCAGCGAGATCATTTGAATGCACTGCCGCTATTTAAGACGCTTCTTGCGTCCTTTATCCTGGTGTCTCTTCTCTTCATGAACGAGTTCGGGTCACGCAAAATTAAGATGTGAATTCAATTTCATTAAGAATCTCTCTCTCACTTTATTTTACATCAGTGTACCTCATGATGCCATCTATAATTATGTGTTTTAGATATTTATCATTCAATAAACTTAACAAAGTCCTCATTTCAAGTTTACTTTTTTTTATTTTATTTGATTCCACGGGTGCTGCCATGTTGACTGATGCCAAAGAAACTCGGACTCTGGACTTTGAGTGCTGTTCCATCGCTTTTTCAAGTAGATGAGTCATAAGTCATTATAAGAGATGACATTTTTCTGATTAACCTCCTCAAAACTGTTCAAACGACTATTCATATAAAATGTAAAAAAAAAAATAGAAATGCTGATATTGCTAGACGGGCAGAAGATTACAAATAAGTAGCAGCAGCAGATCGATCGATTTGATATTCTATTCAGAAACACTCTCTCCTTTCGAAAACGTTCTCTACCACGCTGACGATGTCTCCTCCTAAGCATGACAACAGCTGCCATGCCAACAATCTAGGGCCGCAAAGAGGTTAACACCTGCTTTTCAAAGACGGTTTTTGTGGCTTAACATCAGAATGCCCTAAGATCCATATGCATTAACCGAAACGCACAAATTTTACGGTTGCGGCTTTTCTCTCATTTTACCAGCACAAACCTCCGGTGAGTCACATTAGTAAATATGGATAAACGGTATTTGTCTCGTTACCGTCTCTACAGCAAAACCCTTTATAAATCTGGCCCTTAGTCTCATTCTGCCCCCTAGTGTCCTTCTGGTTACACACACTCCTTATACTGTATAACTGAATTGCTAAAATAATACATTTTTTAACACTAATTTCTGTCTGCTTGAAAACCTAGATACAAATTACAAATTACCTGTTAGATCTTCACACTTTGCATGTACCCAGTGATTACAGGTGCCACACTGCATCATCTGACTGTCATAGTCATTGTCCTCATAGCACTTGAAGCATATTGGACAGTAGTTACCTTATGAGAGGTAGAGATAGGCAGTCAGAGGATTGTTCTCAACATAAACATATAATGTTATTAGATAGTGACATATCACTAAAAGAAACCCAAAAGGTAAGAAGTCCCCTTACCCTGCTCATAGAGTTTTGAACAGTCTGGACAGAGTCCTTTATCGTGGTTCCAGTCAGTGTCCCAACTCTTTCCTGGTGTGACTCCGCAACTTTTACACCTGATGCATGTCATACACACCTACATGGAGACCATCACAGCAGCACCAGTCATCAATGTATTGCAACCTCAACATGCTTATAGTAAATTTTTACTACTTTGTCTTTATCAAATGTGAACCTACCCAGGCTTTCCTCCTTTTGTTATGTTTAGGATAGTTGGATCCCAAACAGGAAGCATGGTAACAATTCTGGCAACGCTCACACTCCAACAAAGGCTGAGAGTGACATGAAAAATGATGTAAAGCTTATTGAGAAAAGCACAGCAATAATTTAAGTGGGCCACAGCAAAACAAGTCAAACAGCATTCTGTACCTTTGAGTGCTTGTTTTTTCTGCCACACACATGGCAAAACTTGCAGCGGCGACAGCACCAGTTTTCCTTATTCTCCTCCGAGGGGCGTTCCGCTGGCTCAAGGCAAAAACGGTGGAAGGGCTCACAGCAAACTTGGCAATATAGCATCTACAAAAAAGTAGGGATTGTTTTATGTTATTGTCAGAAAGGTAGGCACTCACACAGAATGAATCGCACTCCGTTACATAGTGAGTCTGTTAGTTTAAGAGGAAAACAAGGGCAAAGCATTGGACCAATTCAAGTAACAAAGAGCAAAAAGTGGCAAGCAGTTACCTCATGTTGTCCTTTACTGGCACACAGAAAGCAGACTAAAGGAGGCATGAGGGGCACAGAGGTCATTATACTTAAACCACCCATATTCCATACGTTCTCCAAGGTACAGTCCTCCTGCAAATGAGACAGTGTAAACACCATACAAGTTCACAGTAGTCATTGTAATGCTGTATATATGCTACAAAATACCAATTATAGCACATTTGTAAACTCTCTTTGGAGAACACTGATATGGAACTGTGGGGTCACTATGGTCATTCAAACATCGGCAGAGTTTAGACTTGGGGTTGAATGCTATTCCCACTGAGCATCAATTGAAAATAATTTTACATATTTACATTATATAGAAGCAGTGTACTTTAAATAGTCTCCTACCTTAAAGTCTACCCTGATCTTGTGAGTAGGTTTGGAAGACTCAATGTCCCTCTGCTCAAATCCATGAGCCAAGGCAGCCAGGACACTGGGAGGAGTCTGCTCCAATGGACCCTGAGAGGAAGAGATACCTGTGAGGTGTGCAGTAGGTGTGTAGCAAGGAACACATGTACACTTGGCTAATGCATGTGTGGAAATGAACGTGGCTGAGTATTAATGGGTCAAAATGTTGTTTTTGCACCAGAGGCTGTAAACGGCTCTAGATTTGAAACAATTTGGACTACAGGAGAGGAACCATTCCTGGAACCACTAACTCGTGCATGTTTTCCTGTTTGGTGATGTGATGATGATGATGATGATGATGGTGATTTTATTTTCTGAGAGAGAATCAGGAGAGCGCCCCAGAAAAAGAGAGCATGGCCTGGATTTCCAAAAAGGAACAAGAAGGACAGAGTTTCTCAGCCACACTTTGCCTAAGGTCAGCAGTAAACTTAAAAACAAAACTGAATTTGGCATGGTTGAACAAAACAGGTTAAATATGTCAACAGCTTTGCAAATTTAGAGACGTGCTGCATTAGACATCGATGGCCACGGCGAGTGCAGCATGGCCAGCAGAGCTTATAGAAACTTCTGCATAGTTGTTTGCACCTCTGGCCCAAAACGTCAGCGACTGCACTAGTCGTGTAACACTGACAACTGCCACAAAGCCAGTTAGTATTACCCACCTTCTCAGTTTTACGACGAACAGTAGGTACACGATGCGAGCTGGACTTTCGATGCCTGACTTCATCATCAGAAATGTCTCCGAGGAATCCATCAAGTGAAACGAAGTCTTGGAAGTCGAGGAGAAAGCGTGGGTGATTTTCTTATTAAATAAATACATCACAGGGCTTAAAAAGCAGGAGAACCATCTAAAATGTAACTAGCTGGAACGGCACGCTGTTCAAATCAAATGTTCTAGCTTTGTTTCTGAGTGTTATTGTACCTTGACTGAAACGGGATCCAAGGCCACGTTTCCTGGCTGGTGAGGCGGAGCTTGAGAGAGCTTTGTCATCTAGATCCGAGTCATAGTCCACCAGGTCAAAGTAGACACGAGGTTTGACAATCCGCTTTGGCTGCTTCCTTACTGATGGACTGTCACCCTGGAGACCAGATGGCGACTCCGCAGCACCCTCATTCCCTTCATCATTACTTGAATGGCCCCCACTGAGAGAGGATCGCCTACGTTTAGAGGAACCTTTAAAGAAAAACATGTTTAGCAAAATTAATTTAAATCGTTTTAGTAAGAATGTCATCTTTAAGAATATGATGTAAGTTTTTTTTTTTTTTTTACCATGAAGTTAACATGCTTACGTGCAAATTCACCTTTAGGGGCTGTTCTTCCACTTAGTCGGCGTGCTTTCCTCTCTTCGATTTGATCACATCTCTTATACCTAAAGAAAAAATTATATAAATTCAGATTCACCCACAAGATGTACATGAAGATCAAGCTTAAGCTGATCTACACTTAAGAATTAAGTACGTATGCGTTAACTTACACACAACACTGCCGTTTTGTGTTGGGACCACCAAACTTGGGTTTGTCAAGGCAATTTATGCACCTCCCACAATCCTCTTCATGGTTGCACCCCTTGCACACTCCACACCTCCGAGAGCGGTACCCAAAAGGCCCAAGTCCTTTCCGTTTTATAAAACCTGATGGCTTCTTGACCTTGGTAACCTTTTGATCAGACAGCCCAGGACTATCTGATTCTGATGGAGAGCCAATATCTGCAATAATAGACAGAGAACAAGACAGAAATGTTGACACGTTTAGCTCATATATTGGTTAAAATTTTCAATTGGAGGCCGATTCTCACTCAGTAATTAATATGTAGTCTATTGACATTTAAGCTACGTTCAGACTGCAGGTATAAAGTGGCCCAGATCCGATTTAATTCCTCATGGAAGACATGGATCAGATTTTTTTAGAACAGCGTGAACAGCAAGAAACACATGGAATCTGATCTTTTCATATCAGATTTGGGCCACTTCCATATGTGGTATTAGAATCCGACACGAATCTGATTGTGACAATGCAGCCGCAGTCCGACCCGTCAGATCGGAATTCATACGACTTTTACATCATTCCAACTCGACATTTGTCACCGTTTCGCGCTGGTGGGCAGTCACTGAACTCCAACAACTCCAGAGTGTGTATTTTCGGTGCAACGGACCTTTGTTTTCAGGATATGGGCCGTCGGACTTATGGGCTTTCAGAGCTCGAGCTCGAGAGCTCCGGTGATGCTGTTGAATAGAAAAGCGTTGTTTATGTCTGGGCGAGACATATTCTTTTGCGCATGCGGGTCACTTCAGGAGTGTTATCTGTTCAGACTGGTATCGCATGCAGGCCACATTCAAAGATCAATGTGAACAGCCTAGCAAAAAAATCAGATATGAGCAATAAATAGGAATTGAGCACTACGGCTTGCAGTCTGAACGAAGGCATAGACTCACAGGTGTTCTGAAGAGAGGTACACCAGACTATTCTTTGCATCCATCATCCACTAAGCTGACTGGATGCAAATGATTCTTCCCTGTATGACGAGTCTCAAGGACCAAATGCAGAGAGGATTGCCAAACGGCTCACGTGTACCTTTAGTGACGGCAGATGGGGAAATGCCAGTCCTTTCGTGCAGCGGCAGGGCGCTAAGTCTGGGGATGTCGTCCGGCACCAAGGCTCGTGGCTGCCCCAGCACCACGGCTGCAGCTCGGCACACATGCTTGATACGAGGACCCCCTGCTCGCCGGAACTCCTGGCACAGAGGGGAGAGGTGCTGTGGCTGGAAAACAAATTCAGAATCAAGACAATTAAAGACTGAGACGTTGAAGTGAAGCTGTGGCAGGGGTGGCAAATTACATATCAGCGCACACACACACACACAATCACTGCACTTTTGCAAACTTTTTTTTTTTTTTTAAATGTTCAGGATTTTTTTTTTTTATCGTTTTAAGCAGCACCTTTAATATCACTTTCAAAACAAAAACAAAAAGTCAAACGCGCCCACTCAACACCCTTCCACATTGGTGAAACCCAGTTACAGACCTAGTTTTTGTTGCATTGATTTCTCCCTTTTGAAAAGTGCTCTTACTTGTCCTTGAGGTGGCTCTGTCTTGACTGGAAGATCAGACTCAAGGTGCATCCTCTGTTTCCTCCTCTGTCTCTTCGACGTCACATCTCTAGACCTGGCACCAGGTGGGCCGGATAAAAGCTACAGGGGTAACAGGGCAAAAAAAAAGCAAGGGTGAATCATTGAAAACACCAACGTCTGCCCAGTCTATTACAAGTCAAACTACTCCGAGCAGATGTAATTAAAAGTGAACAATGAAAGACTGTAAAAACTGCAAGTGACCTCACCCCGGATGACTTAAGCTGTTTCTGCTGGTCAATTTTAATGAGCTGGACCTTGGCTTTCCTGAGGAGATTGAACATTCTTTTATTTACACCGGTGAGGCGCGCTCTCTGAGAAGCCCCCTTTTCCAAAATCCCAGGGAAATCGCCTTCACTTGCAGCCAATTTCTGTCCTGGCTGCAGTTCACCTGTTGATAAGTGGGAAGTAACAGACACCAATTTCTGGTCCATTATTTGGTTTCATCATCAACTTTGTATAAATAATGAACAAAATAACCTGCCTTCTACAAAAACTAAGTAAGTTGATGCACTTTTAAAATTTTGCTTACCTGAGTGAGGTCGGGCTGCCTCTTTCCCTGCTAAATCGTCTTTATTAGGGTGAAATGCAAGGGACTTACAGTTCATCGTCCTAACACACACAGAAACTTTTCTCACCACTCCAGGACTATCAAGGTCTTCTATCTTGAGCTTAGACTTGTCCTTCTCCGTGTTTGTATTCCGCTGCCTAAGGCTAATGCTCATAGCCTCATCATCAAGTCCTTCTGCTAAATCAATGGCAGGTTGAGGAGGCTTACTAACACTACCCGTCTCTGTAGAGGTTTTGCTTCTGGGAAGTCCTGTTTGCAGTTTCTTAAGCCTCTGGTAAATCTTGAGGTGAGCCATTTGTTTATTGAACTTAAGGGGGCTTCTCTTTTTCTGAGCAATCTGGAAGTCAGCACATGGTTCTGTGGGCTTATCAACTGGTTTGTGTAAAAGCATATTCTCACATTTGTTCTCTGGTGTTTCATCCAGTGTACTCACATCCTCGCTAGAATCTCCTGGCACGCGCCACTTGAAGCTGGTGTTCTTCAGAAGAGACCTCCTCTTTTCCATTTTACCACAGTTTTCCCCAGAAAATAGGCTGTTGCCGATATCAGTGTTGTCATCCAATTCCTGAGCTGAAAACAGATTGATATCCAATCGAGCTTCACTCGATATGTCGTCATCATCCACTGGTAGGAGAGGGGATACTGCTTGGCCTATCACATCGTCTCGTCTCTTTCCTGCACGAATTTGCAAACCCAGTTGTAGACCCTTCTTTGGCGAGTTTCTCCTTGGCAAAACCGACATGCCAGCATCATCCATAAATCTTTGTGGGGTCTTGATCACTCGTGAAGACCTGGCACTGACAACAGGCATGATGAAGTGCTTGATGTTCTTCACAAACTTAGTTTTACCAGGCTGGGCATCCAGCACATCTGCTTGTGCGCCATCAACTAGTGTGTCCGTTTCTTCCTGCTTCAAATCATCTTTGTCAAGATCCATTTCTAACAGCGTAGAAATTATTTTAGATTGTTGTTTTGGTGGTTTAGATCCAATGAACTGAAGGCCTGTTTGTCGATTTTTGTACTTTTTGTGTATACCGACAAGTTTAGAGCTTAGAGCTGGTGTGGAGGCTGCCACTGGGGCGGCAATTTCACTCTCCCCCTCAACATTCAGAATGTTCTGACTTTCAGATGGTGTAGCTGGAGCAAACTTCCCATCTTTGCTCCTTTGACTATGCTTTTGACGCTGCCCAATCAAGCCTTTCCGCCTCTTTTTTCCTTGTTTTTGCGATTTCTTTTGTAGACCTGATTTTTTCGGATCACTTGCCTGATGCTCTGACACTAAAGGCTGTTGACAATCTGTCAACTGGATGTCTGCCTGTTCCTCTTTAACTGGTGGTGGGATCTCCTCTTCTCTCACTGACTCAGCATCCTCTCTTGCCTCTGGTTTGGTGCAGTCTATTGTTTCAGGCTGACTTACCTCTGCTACCACAGGCTGAGTGTCTTCCTTCAGCTCAGCCGGTGTGTCTATACGTTCAACTGTGGCCGCGGGGTTGTCTTCGTGAGTGACAACAGCCTCCTTCCTTTGGGCTGATTTCTTTTTTACAGAACTATTATTTCTGCACTTTCTAGGTTTGGAAGGCACGGTTAATGGTTTGGCCTCTTCGATCAGTGGTTCTACCTCTGTCTCTGGTTTCTGTGGGGAAACTTCACCTGGAATCAGTGACGAATCATCAGCAGTCTGAGAAGAGTCCTTATCAGCAGCTTCAGAGGAGTTCATACTGGCCATCTGTGAGGAGTCTGCAGCCAACACCTGACAGGAGTTTTCAGGAAGAACATGTGAGGTGGAATCTTCAGTTGAAACCTGAGAAGAAACTTCAACGGGCCCCTGTTGAATGTCTTTACTCTGCTGATTCGTTCTAAGCTTACGCTTTTGAGACGTCACTGGCCTCTGACTGACACGTTTAGATTGGGGTGAATCGAGGCTTGACGTCCTTCTCCTCAGTCTCCTAGTTGGTATGACTTCTGTGTCCAAAGAACACGATTTATCCTCCTGCTCTCCACTTAGATCATTCAAAACTTCCTCTTTGCTTTCAGGCATAGGACTAACTTGCTGAATTAAAAATGACGGCTTTGAGCTTTTATGTTTCCTAGGTGAGGAGACCTTTTTAATTTGAAGAGGTGGAACTTTCCCACAATCCGTTTTTGTGATTTCTTGTGCAGTTTCAGTTGTGTGTTCCACTTCAACTTCCACCTGTAAAGTGGATTTGTCCTCAAATGACCCCTCAGTCTCGTTTTGGGAGCCCTTCTTGTTATTATCCGTGGCGTTACACTCTTGTGGGGCAGAGCCTTCCTTTTTTGCATTTCTATCTACCCCCTTCACACTCGTATTGACAATGGCGGCAGACAAAGTGGACTGATCCACCTCACTCACACTCAGAGTCTTCTCTGTTACTTTGACAACATTTCCAGCACCCTGAATCTGGCCTCCAACCTTCACTAAAGTTAACGTCCACAGAAATTTACTTCGTTTTTTCTTTCTTTTGGATTTTTTCCCATTAGATTCAGCATCGTATTTTGGGTTTCTGACCTTTACCAACTTTAAACTTGGGACTCGCATTTCCTCGTTCTTCAAAGGCAAACTGTCACTGTATTGCACAGCTAATTTACTGGGTTCTGAGGCTGATGGACCCTGGATTTCTGCCACTGTAGCGTCTTTTTTCAGCCTCTTGCTTTGCCTTCGCCCGTCGCTCCTCGTCAATGGTTTGGGCTCCTCTGTTTTAGAAACTTCTAATGCTGACTCTGTTACAACAGTTTCATTTGTACTCCGATGTTCAGATTCAGTCGCAGTGTCAGAGACTCTTTTAGAGATTGGGTTAGTTGCTCTATTACTCCTACGAGTCACAACGTCAGAGTCTTGCTGGGCCACAGTTTGTTTCTGCTTTGCTTTCTTTGCAGGTTGTTTTGGCTCCACATTCCCACTCTCCTTTACAGTGTTAAGTCGGCCTGCTGTTTTCCTCTCCTTTGGTTTTTGGTCGTCAACCTCGACTTTAGAGCTAGTCTGCCCATCAGGCTCTGTTGTCTTTGACGCAGATCTTCCACGCCTTCTCGCAGGTAAAGTCCCCCCTCCTTTATCTTCTGTGCCATGTATTTCATCGTGTGGTTCAGTTTTTAATTTTACATGAGCACTTGAAATCTGGTCACCCTGAATTTCCTTGGGTTTAGTCTGATCCTGAATTTCTTTGATCTTCAACTTCTTCGCAGATTTTTTATGAGCCTCCTTTACATTTTTCACTTTCTTTTTGGCCACCAACTTTATAGTAATCCGTGGCGCTGTTGAAGAGGCTCCATTTTTCGCGGACTGTCTGTCGACGGCGCTTTTTCCTTTAGGAGCTTTCCTGCAATCCTTTGGAGGCTCCACTTCGGGAGATACGCTGTGAATATTCGCACTGGGGTTGACATCTTCTCCGGGCTGAGGGGATGAAATCGCCGTTTCCGCTGCGGGCATATCAAGCGCTTTTTTCTCGCTTCGTCTTTTAGGTTTTGTGTTGACTGGGTCACCTACAAAGACAAAGTATCAAATATTACAACATCCACAGCTTCACAACTGCATACAAAAATAAAATCCTCTTCTGTATTATATTACATGCTTTGGGCAAATTGTAACTTGTGTGTATTTTGTACATAATGTGGTCTGCTCTAAAGCATTTTCTTTTACCTTTGGAAGGGTTCTGTCGGGACGTTATGGGTGCTTTGCAGCGTTTTCTCTCAGCTTCAAATCCTCTGAAGTCATCTCCCTTGAAAAACAACAAGCAATTAACAGTTAAAGAAAATTAACACTTGTGTGCTGGAGGCAGCATCTCCATCCGCTTACATAATACCTCAATTATGTAAATGTTAGTATCCA
>OMOW01000944.1:1381-13340 GCA_900312555.1 Lamprogrammus exutus | reverse complement strand
CCTCTGCAGTTGCAACTGACCTCACTGAAGAGAGTCGGCTCCAACACTCGGTGAATTGGTTGACTTGTCACTACTAGGATTTCTTTCAGTTCCACCACCAATAACAAAAATCTCCCTTCGTCTGGGACTTAAGATCTCCACCCGCATGCCTGTTTTTTCACTCTTGCAGGCTGTGGAGTTTATAAAGACTTACAGCTCTGTCTAATGGGACACTGGAAGGCAGGGCAGAGGTGCTTCCCTGCTTGCCCTCTGCCTCTCATTCCTCCCATACTTGGATCAATAACAAGCTCCTTAGCCACCGGTGCTCTCCAGGGAGACAGAGCAGGACCCTTCCACCTCTGCTCATTGTCTGCTGGCTCTGTGAGAGCCAAGCATTCAGGCCTCACTGAAAGCACAAAAGCTCAAGCCCTCTGAGGAAATGGAACATATGCAGGTATAAACAGCCTTCTTTAGAGGAGATCTCACATGTTTCCATTGTATGGATTGTTGTTTCCATCCTTGGAAGTAGTGCACATCATCCATACTCTCATGGACGATATCAGGGTCCATGACTAGAATAATTTGTCTTGAAAGCTTTGAAGATATCGTAGATTTTTGCAGCAAATATTGTATGTTGGGTGGGAAAAGAGAGAACCATTTTGAAAACCTGGATTTCTCATCATATTAGGTCTCCAAGTCACAGTCTGAGGTAAACATTAGCACTACACTGTTATGCATGTGCACAATGAAATGGATCTGCTCTTCCATAACTTGTCATTTGCAAATATTCAAATATTCCCTAGTCATACTGAAAAAGTCGAATACAAACGTGCATTTAAAAATAAATTCTTTTTCTAATCCTTTATACACAAATCAGATGCCCACGGCTTGAATGAGCTCATTTCAATGAATTTAAAATCAAAACCATGACAGTTAATGTCATAATTCTTCTTGCATCTGAAAGCTAAGGCTTTCATCTTTCATTGTTAGAGCATTTTTCATTGATAGACCCAACAAAGCCCTCGTAGGTCAGTGATATGTTTCCTGGTGTATTATATGATGAGCAGCACATGACATGAGGGGAAACCAAAACGTAACCCTTGTACCTAACTTGCAGCAAAATGCACTGCTCATAGATATCCCAAAGTCAACAGAAACTGCTTAGTGTAACTGCATAAAACAGCACCCTTTGCAAGGGGGAATATTTCGCTTTTCCGCTGGATATAATGCTGAATTTTTATCTATTTTCATTAACTTTTCATGGTCGATGTTGGGCAATGGACCGTCTACTTAATTGCCATAGGGGAAGGTCTCCATTCTTTGGGCTTTATTTCAGCCTTGGCCAGCGTCATGAGTCCTGGTTGTACAATGCTGAAAGGAACAAGGTTGCAAAAATGGCTCTAACTTCAGGAGAATTTTTAATTTTTTTTATCTGTTGCAGAATTGTGACCAAATTCACAAGAATGAAAGTCCAACTTGTCCTGAAGAAGCTGTTAATTGTGTGTGATGCTGAGTAAGAGAATTTCCCCAATCCTCCCCACTGACAAGTTTACATCGTCTAATCCTGACTCCATCGTTATATTCTGTACAAAACATAAGGATTTGGTAGTGGGTAGTGATGTTTTGAAAATGAAGCCCTTAATTTTGCTTTGTAAAGCCGTTGTTTTCTCTTGACAATCCTAAGAAGGGGGGGATTTTGAATTAAGAGAGACAACTTTAGTGCTCTTCTTCCTCCGTCCCCAAAGACTCTTTTCACTGAAAATGCACATGGAACATAATGTGGGAGCTTAAATGATTCAGAGTGATCAAACCCACTCCAGAGCTTCGGATGCTGCCGCACAGCCAGACCTGTTATGCTCTCTTTCAGCACTTTAACCGCTCAGCATGAATCTACCCTGCTAAAAGGCTTATAATAAACTTCCTACACTTTCAAACGTGGTCTTCAAAGGTTTCACCAAGCTGGGTGAAAGGTACAGCCACCAACTAAAAAATAGTGACTACTGTGCAACAGAAAAAATATACTCTAGACGTATTAACTGCAAAAACCTGGTCTTTCTGCTTGAATTATCAGATTTTAGAGATAGATGTATGGGATAGAAAGGCATGAATGCATCTCTTTTTTGCTGTGTTTTATTTAGAAAAATAACAAAGCTTTGATTAGTTATATCTTTTTCACTGTGCATTTCTTGGTGTATTATTGCCTCCACCAATGAGGTTATACTGGTTGTTGGATTGTCAAAAACGTATGAACCAATTTTAGCAAAACTTAGTTAAAGGTTGGAGCATTTGCATTTTGGTGCCCATACTTATCCAGGGTTGGATTGCAGAATCTTAAAAAAAAAAAGAAAAAAGAAAAGATTCCTCTACATTTGTAGATCGGGAATTGTGAAAAAAACAAAAACAAATTTATCCAATTATCAATGTCCAATAAGGTCTTTTGAAGGTTCTGTTTCTCATGACAATTGGCACAGTTATGTCCTGTTTTGTTAATATTGTCGTTTCTTCTCTGCTTCTCTTTAGGGCAGTGATTAGTGATACATTTCTGATTTCCTTTTTAAGATATCAGAAGCTGTATTTTGACTTAGAAACCTGCTTTTACAGACCTGTTGAAGGCAAACCAAAATATTTATTTTGGATTTTTTTTTTTTTCAAATGACACTGTGGCAAAGATTATAGGCTATATTTACAAGTCTTTACAAGTGTAATTCTGATAAAGCAACAAACTCAGGGGAAACATATTTGCCCCTTGATTGTTTTGTTTTTTCCCTTGAAAAACAGCAACATTTTTTGCTAACTAAAGTGTGTAACATGCAGATTTTTAGATAACAATCTGTATGGTTTTTTTCTTATATATTTGTTCTTTCAGGCTGTGCTTGAGATGAAAAATAGAACCATAGATCAGCTGTAATTGTATATGGTTTGCTTTTAACGTGAAAAATTATGTTATTTTTAATCTAAACAAAAAAAAAAAATGAAACTGTTTTTCCTACTTCAACTTCACTTTTCACACAATTTCACTTCTTATTAAACTGTGAACTATGGACATCAAACACAACAACTTTTTTTTAATGGAAATCATCTTAAATCCAGGTGTATTTCAGAAAAAAAAAACATCACTACTATTATATCTCCAAATGGGCTCCATTAAAGATATAACTTCCACCACTTCTAATTAATATTTTGTATTGCTGCAAAAGACACATTTTGCTGCATAAGCCTAGTCATGAAAATGTAATGAATTTAATATATTAAGGTATACGCTCAAGTGATTGTAGTGACTTTTCCCTATTATCTGCATCATTCATTACCACCCAGTGTTGCATGTAAGCAATGTGTTTGCATCCTGCTGCCCTGTCATTCTGACTCATGCATCAATCTGTCATTGTTCACATCAAAGCAACCCTGATGGGCTACATTGCCTGTCCTCATAACAACAGGAGATGTTGGCTTATTAAAAAATCATATAACCTGTTTTATGAGGCAGAAAATGTCTGGAGAAACATCTGTGAAACAAGTTGTTTATTAAATATGTAGGAGCTACATTCAAAATTCCTTTTTGCATGGGATGGCAGAGCTATAAAGAGAATCCGGAGTGCGGGCCCCCAAGCTCATTCAAGTCCTGACAGTCAAAGCAGAATAATTTGCTCCTTTATCCCCCGACTCTGTGGAAATAATGCAGTCAAAATACTCCTATCATTGGCAGAAACAAGTGACTCAGGATTGTCTCTTATCATTTAAAGAGAAAAAACAAAAAAAAATTAGAGGTATTTTTGTACATTATTTCCCTGAAAGAATGTGCGCAGACTAAAGAGTTCATTAAAGGCGTTTTTGTTCTGAAGTGGAGGCCTCTGGAGACATCTGGGCTCCCGAGGCTAGAAAAATGAAGGAAGAATGGGGGTGTGCTGCAGTACTGCAGTATAATGGGCACAATGCTAGAGGATAGATTAAGAGGCCTGATTTCAAAGGCTTCTTTGTAAGCTTTAAATGTAACGTTGCACTATCCTTGAGAATTACATTGAACTGATATTTTCTATTTATCTTTGCACAGCTGATTTCCCAACCTAATGGGATTGTGGAATCTGCACTTGAGCTTTATCATTGTTTGCACAGATAGATCTTTGCCGGAGTGATTATTGGGGGTTTCTAAGTCTCTTGTATAAGGCCCTAGACCCTATTTGGCAACAATTCTTTCTGCAACTTTGATTAGATGCATTGTAAGAAGAAACACTATTTGCAATAGGAACAATAATAGCTGACTGCATTTAACCCATTTGACACGGTAATATAATGTAAAGCCACTTACCTGTTACCATACCTCCCCACAATTTATACAGAAATTATTCCAACATGATCCAGACTAATAGAGCAGTGGTGGCTCAAAGGGAGACCATTGTGCACATTTTTCATCATGCAAATATGGACATCAAGTATCGCTCCCTGTAGAGAACAAATAATCACACACAAACGAAAAATCTAATCAGGCAAGTTGTGTGACGAAGGAAATGTCTGTGGTTACCAATTTCACTTCAGATTGGAAATCAAAGGGGGGCTCAATTTATTATTTATCTCTCAGTTTTAAGAGGCAGAATCCCAATATCTGATCACACAGAGGATACTGCTGTCTTATTTGTCCTACAGAACAATGAGCATCTCTGTGTGATGCCTGGGTTTCATAGATAGATGGATAGATGAACACAGAACCACTTTAAGCCTTATTGTCCTCCTCTGTCAGTATCAAGTAATATATTTTGAAAGTACTACAAAAGGAATACTTGTGTAGGTGGGACGTTGGTCTCTTTAGTAGTGTAGTGTTGGCCGTTTCATGAAAACCATGTGATTTTTATGAATTCCACCGTTATTAACAGAAATGTGGATTCAGTGGTCATAATCCTTTCTTTGGCACAAATATGATGGTATGTGTGTATATTTCTCCTTGTCTCTCTGACTGTAATATTGTACTGTTATACTTTTGCCAGTTATATGGTAAAAAAAATAATAAAGTCAAGTGTCCTTTGAGCCTTGAATGATACAGGACGTCTCAATCCCTGTTGAAAAGATGAAAGGCTCCATTTTTAAGTGGTTAGCGCTGGTGTGCTTGACCGGCTGCCTGATATGCCAACTCCTGTCAGGAAGACTTGAGAAGATGAGTGAAAACGCCACTGCCATCCAGAGCCTGTTATCACACGAAAAGGCTGCGCCATCAATACCATGGAACACTTCTGAGCATGTTACTGTCCATCGCATTCGGTACGTTTTACTTTGAGGCTCAGGTAGACTCTGCAAGCGGACAAAAATGTGATGAAATCCTGTTTGAAATAGCATTGTGTACGCTAGCTTGGCTTCTTTCCGCTGCTGTGGAGTTGATATGGATGGAGGGGAAACTGCAATTTATATGCATGGCCACGAAAGGAACCACCTGGGGTTGAGTTAATGAAGAAAATACTTCAGTTTAGATGCCATATTTTTTTAATTTTGGTATCTTTCAGCTTTCGATTAAGTCATTTTCAAACTTAAAAGCTTCAATCCCACAAGTGGCTTTCGTTGAAATGAAGAGCTATTACCTTCACATCTGGGACCGGGAATGAAGCATCAAAATAAAATGGTATCTGGAGTGCTGCCGCTGTGTGGAACAGATTTTACTGGCTCTCTGCAACATGGTGTTACAATCACAATTAGGTGAAAATTGTGGCCTAAACAAATCACCCCTAATCAGTTTGGACACAAAGTCATCAGGGACATACTGCTCGCAGGCAAGTAAATAAGCGTGTACGTATAGCAAGCAAATAAACGAATAAATAAACTAGAGGGCCACTCATGAGAGCGTATACCTCTGCCAAGGCCCAACAGTCCTCCAATTATGTCTCCGTCTCTCAGTGATGAAATTTCACAGGTTATTGACTGATTAATAACATTTCACTCAAATCAAAATGTTGGAAAATCTAGCAAACAACAAACACACACAGGCGAAAACATGTCCTCCTTGGTGGAGGACATAAATGTATGAGCAAACAAGATGGTGGAGAGAGGTGAGGTTAGCCTAATGTTTTGCTGTCTATTTCCAGAAATATCGGAATATTGACTTAACATTCGCAGTTTTCTTGCGCTATATGAGACATTTTGAAAGCAAACATGCCAATTCACTAATAATCAAAACAAAAGTCAGTAGTTAATTTCTTTGTGATTGTTACATTTAAAACAAGACAACAGTCATTAGTGTATGTACGCTCCAAAGGCTCAATAGTTCCTCCAGTTTGTCAATTTCACATTCAAGATTGTACACGATGGATGATGAATCAGTTATTTCAAACAGGACATACTCATTAATATTTTAACCATTTACTGATGCACATTTGGTTTGGCGATGTGGCTCCACTCCCATGATGCCTCAGGACAACATATATGCATTACACTGACACACAAACAAAAGTATGCATCACAGATCATTTATTTTTGAGATGAAATTCTTATAAATATGTTATAACTGTCATATTAAATAGGGCGGCATGGTGATTTTGTGATTTCAGCATGAAGGGTTCAAACCTGACGAGGGACAGCTGGAGACTTTCTAATTGGAGTATGCATGTTCACACCTCCACATTTGGGCAACTGGAAACCCTACAGACCACATGTGTTAATGGGTTTTGTGATGTGATAGCTCTGTGAAAACCCATCTAAGGTGTTTCCTGTCTTCTGTCAAAATGCACTCTGGGAGAGTCTGCAGCCTCACTGTTTTTTTTTAGGATCATCAATTTACCACATCATGTCCTCAGTACGACACACAAATTACCTTAGGTGATGATTCCTCATCCTGAGGGACCACACTGTTATGTAAGGGCTCCAACAAAAACAGTAAGTATGCTGGTCAATGTCACAAAATAGCAACCATTGCTGCTGTGACTGTTGCCATTGATTTTTTTCAAAAGCAGTCTTGTTTCATTATTTGGTTTTTTGCTGCACAGTGGTCATGCCACTGCTATGCATGATAAGGTAAACAAGGAATGATATATTGTTTTCAAAGCTCTGTTTTGTTTGGTTCCTGAATTAAAGGCCCCTTTAAGACTGAATTTGCACATTAAAATGTGCTCTCAGCATCCTGTTGTCTAGATAATGACGTCTAATGATGGGACTTGCATGTGTCCTCGATATCTGGATGCTGTTTGCATGGTGATTGGATCTCCGTAGGTGGGCTCTTGTGCTATTTAAGCCCATTCTTACTCATTATTTCCCGGATGATCTTGTCCGTGTTCCAGGTGCAGGTATCCATTTAAATAACTCTAGAAAAGAGCGTGAGTGGAGCTGGGAAGATGAGGGCAGACTACAATGTGTCCCCACGGTGCACATTGGGCATTTACGCCTGGTTATTTGTGACAGAGGTCAGATCCAAATTGCGAGAAGCAGATGCATTGCATTCTGCAAGCATTTACGCCTTGCCTTGTCTCAATAATGACATTGCACATTAATGCAAGGTGTAAATGACGCCAAAATGGTTCCCGGTTCTTTGGTGAGAAACAAAGGAAAGTTCCTGAAATCCTGAAAAAGTTTCTTTGGTGTGAAAGGTGCTATGGTGGGCTTAAAATCCCCCCTGCTGTTTCACCTTTGTTTCTTTCTATGTAATTACCTGCCACCCCATCGACAGCTGCTCTTGCACACCTGGCTGTTCGAGGAGAGGTGATCTCTCTTTGAATTGTCTCTGCTGTCTTTTTTTAGGGAGTATTTTCTCGTCATCTCGGAGAGAGTCAGACGCATTGCTGTGTGGATAAGTAGGCGAAGAGAATGGATGGATTAATAGACTAAAACAATGCGTAGCTTTATCCCATTGTACTCATGATTCCAAGTCGCAATCTTACAAATGTCAAATTCAGTCAGCGAGCTCATGTGGAACAGATTTATTATGCGAATACAGAAAAGATGCACTAAGTTCAGCTAAGTGCAGTGACGATAATACATTTATTCTTCGGGGGAAAACTTGGAATCGGATCAGGTGGATGCTGGTGTGGTTGAAACAACAACAACAACTCAAATCATCCACTGTGTGCAGTTTGAGATGTGGGTGCTAGAGCAATCTTTTGACCACACTGTGGTTGTGTACAATGTGTAAGTGTGAGCTGCTCATAATAACTCCATCTCCTCTGCAGAGCTCCCACTGCGAGTGCTCTGATGTGAAAAATTCCTGTGGTCAATAACCTCTTCGGTTGAGTCCAAAATGAACCGGTCCAGTGCCTCGCTACTCCTCACTTCAGACTCGAAAATCTTGCACGTTTGTTGCATTTCTCAAAGGATTTCAGACAGCTAATAAGATCAAACTAATCAGTAATCAATCACAGGGGGGAATGGTGTAATAAATCGTGGTGAGCTCAGCATTTGAGAGAGTGACATCTCAAGAGGGATCTGCGTTTTAATAGCACTTCCAGTGTCCAATACACCGCACAACACCAGGAAGTGCCTTACTCAAACAGCTCATAAAACACAGCATTCAAACTTCACAGAAACCCATCTCAACGTGGGGACTCACTCACAGGCCTCACACTCTGGCTCACAGTTACAACAACTGAACATAAATGACAACCAACTTTGAACATATATGGACATAAATAAACATGGAGCACACCCAATATCACTCAGCACAAACACTGCTATGCATGAAATAACCAATTTAACACATTTAAGTCCTTTTTAGGGATTACTCCTAGAAGCCCTTGCTCCCCCAATGCGGAAGTGACCATTTGCACAGCGAGTGGGTCTGCCTGGCCGCTACAATATCATGCAACCAAAAAAAGGGAGAGGATACAGCAAAGCTGTAAACATGGTGCAGCATGTTGGGGACATGTAACACATCTTCCTGATCTACATGATTGCCCAACTTGCCTTCATACTGTATAGTTTACAAATGTTGAGTATTGTCACATTTGAAATGCGGTAGCATTTGCAGAAACAAAAACGAACATGAAAAATACATGCAATGTAGCTCTTCCCTAAGGCATATTTATATTAATTTTCAAAGACTGATCATAATCTTGTCATGTCAAGCTTGAACCCGACAAGGGAAAACTATTTTCCTGGAAATCCAATGCCATACCATATTCTTGTGCAATGGCTTTGCCAATGTTTGTTAGCCTAGAGCTAGCTGGCAGTGGCTCACTCAAAACGTTGTCACAATGCTAGACAAATGTAGTTTTAATGACATATGGCTGTTATAAACTATACCAAATAATGTTGGTGTTAGTGATATGAGCGAGCAGCCCTAGTTAGCCATGAAAAGGGTAAAAATGGACAAGCAAACCATTGACACAAGCAGAATTGGACATTTGTCACCTACCGTTACTTCCAATGTTCAAAGGTGCCAACAAACACCGCTGCAACCTTGTTATGCAGCGCTTTAACAAGTTTATTTTATGATACCACAGTAGCTGTAAAGGTTACTTTACGTGTTGTACCTCAAAGTCATGGAAAGCTTTTGGAATTTAAATAGCAAATAACTGAAGAAACCCTATGACAGTAAACAATGTTAGCTAGTGGTGTGGACAATCTGGTAAGTAGAAAATGAAAAGCAAAAGGGAGAGAGCCTGCACATGAGGCCATATTATCTGCTTCACAATTCTTTGAGTTTAAATTTTCAAGTTGATTTGACCATCATATCACCTTCTTTAGCCCTATGCCTTATTTAAAAAAATTAGCATGGGTGTGGTGTCCTTTTGATCAGAGAGCTGCTGAACTACTCCCACACTTCCTCTCTCACAGTGAACATCTTTGTGCTTGGTCTGTGCCAGCATCAAATTCAGGCCATATGTCTGTGACATGATTGTCACTGAGAACACTGGGACAAAGCAAGGCACAATCCTTGCTCTAACAGCACAGAGTGTGTAGGAGTTTAGGATACATGATTAATCATTTTTATCAGCTGCAAATATTACTAGAAATGCACTCAGATGTTGTACCAGCACCACAGGTTTTGTGTGTTTATTGTGGTATAATAGATGAATGTTTCTGCTTGAGTGCTTTTACACGTACTCTTAAAACAAAGGTACATAGGTGAGGAGTGCTATGCACCTAAATGGTAGGGGCATCATCACTTAGTACTTTGTATTGTGCAGCCGGTAAACAATGGCAGCTATGGAAACCTACCCACCAAACAAATCGTCTTTTTCTCAGCTATTGATTTGTAGAGTCTGTTCTTGATGTTGCGGGATTATGACGTTGTGTTAAAGTGACCTTTTTCCAACCTCAATCTTGTTACAACTGACAAAACTCAAAATGGCGTAAAATCTGCTAGGTTCCAGTGGGTAAGATAAGATAAGATAAGCCTTGGGTGTGGGTTGGGTGTGGTTCACATGGACAGATGCAGCTGATCACAAGGAATAGAGGCAAGCATGATACACACTGCACCCTTTACAAGTTTTAAAATGACAGACAGTGTTTATAGCCAACGTGTGTGAGGCAGAATTCTGAGTTCAGAAAGACAAATGTACTTGAAAAGCAGGCACGGTAGAAGACATTTTGAACATCACAAACCTCTGTCAAAATGTAAAACGCAGTATTGCGATTCAATTCTTTCCTCAAATCATTCAGACCTAATGGAATTAGAAATGGCATTTCAGAAGAACAAATTGTCTGGTGTCTCATATTGTGTGTGGTTTTGTTCAGATCAATACTGAACCAGCTACTCTATTATTCTCAAAAATTCTCAACCCCCCGTATTGATGAACCATGGCTTTTCGTTTATTCCTGTTGCTTTGCCATTTTCATTGCTAAAACACGACATTAAACAGACCATATTTCTGTGTTCAGTCTAAATTGAGAATATTCCAGTCATAATAGTGATGGATGGTGCTACTTACCAAAAGGTACAGATGCATTTAATGGGCACTCAAACATTTTAATGGTTATAGGAGCACCTTGATGCCCTACTCCAAGCTCTCACATTAGCCCGCTACGCTGTTACAAGTACAGCTCGAATGGTATTATATAGGCATGAACAAGGCCTAAAGAAAATTGACACTCAAAAGCCTTGCCATCAATGGACAAACAGTGAGATACAGTACTTTAGAGCTATTTTCTACGTGTACTCCTGTGGTTAATCTTCACGTGAAACAGAACAGGAGACACTGCTGTGTTTTAATATTTCTGAACAAAAACACTCCAGAAGGGCCAGAGCTGACGTATGGAGTGGGAGCCATTTGAAACTACACAATGTAACTATTGGAAAGGTTACATAGTGCAGTTTTAAGTCACATAATGGACAAAGCACATAATGGATTGATGGTTGGGCACCAGAGAGGAATTGTTACCCAAGGACACCGGGCCTCGTTTCTGAAATTGTGAGTAGAAACTAGAAGTCTGAATATTAAGTCACGCGCCATTTCTTCGTTTTTGCATGTGCAAACTTTTTAATTAATTATTATTTACGTCAGTTATCAAAAACAGGTGAAAGTCAGATAAAACAAAATAATATCATGGATGAAATCGGATGATGAGAAATGGAATTTGCTGCACAAACACTTTTTTTCTACTTCTTTTCCTTGAATATGGAAACTGTGGTACACATAATTAACAAAGTAAACTAAACTATTTTTTTGCTCTCCCTTTTTCTCTTCACATTCGATTACCAAAAGCTGTTCTTGTCACTAGATGACTATATTTACAGTGGTGAACTTTGGAGTGAATGCAAACATGAAATCCAGTTGAAAATTTCATATATAAACCGATCCTTTCCATTCAACAAAATAATCCGATATTTTTGTGATGACCAGCAAAAACAACGAGCTTTTACCTACAAATAGTCCATGACATCAGTATCTGTGAAGTGTCAGATAAATTCATAGCACCCAGAGCATAATTGTGCAAACAAGGGCTCCCGCTAACACTGAAACGACCATAAATCAATTGATGGGGGTTCTTGCTGCGATGATACAATGGTGAGCACTGAGTCACTGTAACCCCCCTTGTAGAATTTGGCTTGTCCCAGTATCAGTCGGTTTGTGTG
>OMOW01000935.1:3323-14651 GCA_900312555.1 Lamprogrammus exutus | reverse complement strand
AGGCCACATGAGGGTTTTGTTATGCACTGCTCAGTGATTGAACAAAGCTTACAGATGCCATTGTCAGAGGGCTACAACAAAAAATACGACATAAAAATAATTTGAATCTTGTATAGTTAGGGATATGAAGCACAGTCAGTACACTATGATTTAGTTTCCACTTAGAAGAAAATAACCACATTTCCCAGACGCTGCAGACAGAAATGAGAAAAAAACAACATATTTATGTTAATTTATCTCAGTCACCTCCACTTGCATCTTGTCAACTGAATCATAAACTGTCCTGTTTTCCTGTGTGTATGTGCATGTGTGTGTGCCTGCATGCAGAAATGTGCTTGTGAAAAGTCCAATTTGAGATGATTCCCTCATCCACAGATTTCAGCAACATAAATGCTTTGGTTCTTCACATGCTGGTTTCAATTTTTGAGCCAAAAATGAACCATTAAGAACATGTTCTGAATTTCAATCGAGTTATTTCCTCTGCTACAAGACTCGACTCCATAACTGAGCAGAGATGAAACACAAACAACAGATGGAACCTGGCTTGTTTAAAGAAAATGACTGACACAGGCAAATTGCTCTCTTTCTTATTTTTGTGTTATTGGGGATTGTTATGGGGCCAACAGCGGCCTAAAGGAGAGAAAGGCTGATGTAACTGGAAGGTTATTGGCTCAATCCCCCAGACTGGGAGGAAACATCTGGGCAAGGGAAATGAATGATAAACATCTATCCATTGCTAAAGTGCCCTTGTACAAAACACTTAACCCCTAGTTGTTGCAGCAAAGGGGGTCAGTGGCTGGTGGTATAAAACGAGTTATACCGAGCAAAAACAATGGCAGCTGAATAAGTCAGTGAAGAAGATGCCGTTCCTCTAATTACCACTAAATGTTTTTTCTTTCACGATTGCTTTAATGATTACATTTCTGTCTTTATTAAAATGACATGCAGCCAGCTCGCTAAAAATTAAAGATGGTCCAACCAAATGAGCACAGACTCTGATTGGCCAGTCATCATTGTCTCATATCAGCTGGCCAATCAGAGATGGTCACGATTATTAACAAACCATGATGATTTTAATTTGGGAAATTCTCAATGGCATGAAATTGCTAGAAAAAAAACCTATGACTGTAACGGAATCAACCAGAAAAGTAGACCGCAAATAATTAATTTCTTAGACTGAAATGTCAGGAAATTGATTTTCCACTTTTGCCTTAAGCCAAAGAGCCAAAAACAGCATGCATTCCATAAGCTGAGAGACTCTAGTCAATCTGCATTTTGTCATTGAAGTTTGTTGACAGACTATCCTATGGAGGATATGCAGCAAACCCACAAAGCCATAGAAATCAGTGTGACTGACAAGAGCTTTGTAGTGTTTATCTGTAGAGGATATCAATCAACCCCACAGCTCTGCACACTCGATATCACTATACTGGCACGAGAATGTGTACATTGAAAAATTGCAAGGGAAACCATCATGAGAGTTTTCATTGAGCCAATAGTTGTGTCAGTGAATGCAGCAGCAATGTGCTTAACTTGTCTGACCTTTCATTAAATCTGTAGGATATTGCATTAAGCCAGCGATGTTTCAAAGCCAGAACACTTTAAGTATTATATAACGTTTCAGTAAACACACACAAAAATCTAGATTGTATGTTTATAATAACTACCTAGTTTTCAAACCAAAGGCAGGAATATTTATGAGTCCAAACTTGCGCACCAGGAACATTACGGAACCATCATATAGTTTATAAAACTCTGTATACACGATGTGTCTGTGTGTTAGTAAAATAACATAGCAGTTAAATATCTTGTTTTAATCGTGTTCATTATTAAAAATATTGGTTTAACGCCACACGCTACAGCAAACTTTTTGACAATACTGTTTAGGCCTGTGTGTCAAGACAAACATGATGAGTGGCCTCCTGAGGAAACACGAGCAGTTCAGTTTGACCTCTGTTCCATACAGAACTGCACGCAACGCTATCACAGGCAAGAAAGAAATTAGTATTTGGACTGCATACATTTGGAATGCTAATATTGACCTGCAAAAGTGGATATGTTGACTAAATGCATAAAAATTAGTTTGTATGAGCACATTGTTTAATCAGTTACTTCAAGAATTCAGAAAAGGAAGTTCAGTCCGGTATTATCCAGGTTAACAAATAAAGGGGTCACAAGGGGCAGCATATGGTTTTCTGTGCGTTTGTGTTTGCACGTGCACTGCAACAAACACCTGTTTATGTTGTCTTGCTGAATGATTGATTACATTCCCAAATGATTTGAAAGTTGTGGTCTTATGTTGTTGAAAAAAAGAATAAAGAGAGTTTCAAAAATCAGTCGTCCACTTGTATAATCATAATTTTTTTTGTTTGTATTTATTTATAGAAATTAGTGCAGATTGCAACACAAGTTGATTTGTATTACAAATAACGCCACCCCACTGAGAGGGAAAAGAGAATGAGGCAAAATGAGTTGCATATAAGTTTTTGGGTTTTTGGCAGTGTGTATGTGAGGTCTTAGTTTAGGCTATGTGTTCTGTGGTTTATCTTTAGCATTTTTGCATTAAAATCTCCACATAGATCTTCATCATCATACATAACGTGGGCTGTAGCAGTTGGGACAACAATCTAAGGTCAAAGAAACACCATTACTCAGACTTCTGATAGTGTGCAGAGGTTTAACCAGATATGAGCTGGCAGGTTTAACCAAACCTGACCCTGCTGCAAAAACGCAACTCTTATCTGCAGACAACCTTGTGACATCACAGCAAGGCCCTGAGAGAAAAACACGGAGAAGAGACAAAAGCACAGCAGCTCAGCATCCACTCTGTGCCCCTTGAACGACACTGTGACAGATGGATTCCGCACTGGCAGTGACCTGATGCAACCGGCTCAATCTGTAATGTTCAGTTATTGGAGACTTTAAAAACTCTCATCCAGAATGTCATCTGGCACAACATAACAGCTTGTCATTATTTGATTTCCAAAGTATCCATCAATGTGTCTGGATACAGACAAAAGGAAAGTTAACTAGTGTCAAGATACGTAGATTTGTTGAAGATTGGAAAATATCAAAAGATTAAAAAGCATGCACAGATGCAAACAGTATAAATCTGGAGCGATTACTGGTCTTCTACAAGAATTTTACCAAAGCAGATTTTTTCTCTCTGAGTTTCCTTTTTTTTACCCAACTCACAAACAGCATCCCTTAACTATTATGGCTTCTTTTCTTTCAACTTTAAGAACTTTGCATTGTTTTGCTTTTCCACAAAACAATAAAACAGGACAAAGAAAAATGGTATCCACAAAGGAGAGGTCAACAAGAATCCAGCGTACCCTCTGACCGTGTCCAGGGCAGGTTCTTCAACGCTCTATTTGGACCTCATTTTATAGAAGTGATGAAGAGGCCGACCATTTTGTGACTTTTAAACCCCTCTCAGACAGTTGTTATGTACAAAGTAAGAAGCGCACAGATCCACATAGTTTAGCACGATACAAAAGCAAAGAATCCCAAACATTCAGGTTGTTCCTTTCGCACAGATTTAACAGCAAATAAACCTTTAGTAGAAGCTCACAGAATCTCAGGCTTTATGTTTTTGTTACTTAATGTGTAATGGGTCTGATTATTGTCCCCTCAGGACAAGCTCGTTAGAGTAGCTGTGCATTTTCCACTCAGATATGCCACTGCAGAAAGAAAAGCAGGAAGATCATCAGGCACAGGAACAGATAAGGTCATAGGCGGCTTTGTCCACAGGAGAAAATAACTATCCCTGATGAAACGAGGTGCCCCAAAATTGCTGCTTTAAAAAGGGCACTGTGCACAGTTAACAAAAGCCTCATGTAGGCTCATTTTTCTGTTGCCATCTTTTTGCTTCCTTGAATTCTCCCCCTACAACATCTTTGTCCAGTCTCATAGAGCAGCCTGCCACGACATGCATCTCATCAACTTTTCATCGTCATATTCATCAATATACAGGTACTACAGTATATTCTGGAAAATAATTTTGACAAGGATTACACGTAAACTCTTAAATAAGCAGTGTGGTGAGGAGGATAATAAATCAAAGACTCAATCTCAAATGCGTGCTGATCCAGCAGTAAGCCGCAGCACTTATAGAAGCGGCCGCAAATCTAAACAGCGGCCACTATAAATTGATCAGTGATCCCATGTATCCTTGTTTAGAATAGCCGAGCCTTACAGCGTGCGACAAAGCAATTACAGTGAGACAGCTGAGAGGACTCGTCGCCTTGTACATCACCTGGATACTCTCAAGCTGATCAACACTGAGCTATCTAAAAAGAAATGTAGAAAACACTTGAGTGGACTGGCCATTTTCTCTCATGTGTTACAAGAAAAAACAACATCTGCTTTGCTTCTGGCGTGTCTGACTCCAGCATTTCCCAATGTTTGCATCTCTGCTGAAGGACAAGAAGCATGTGGGAGTGTTAACATAATACTGACTGTTTGGTCTCCTTAACATCAAGTGTTTCCAATAACCTCCCTCGTTTCCTTCCTTTGGTTGCTTTACTTGGCTTGGCTTGAAATGGCTCCAATTTTAATTACCCTAATACATGCAACACATATTGTGGGTTAGATTTAAAAACAGAAAAAAAACAATGGCCCGTTCCTTCTCAAGAGGATGTAATCATAGAAGATGGATTCTCTGCAGCCAGTGAGGGGTTGTTCCTTCTCCACCGGACAGAAGACAACATGGGCTGTGAATTCTCCACAGTTTCCTGTGAAAAAGCAACGGGTCATCGTTAACGGAAACCAGACTCATTAAGGGCACAGCAGCTGTTTTTGCCATTCCAATGACCAGCCTGGATTCAGCCCTGTGATCCTCATCATCTCTCTTTTTACTTGCTTTTCTGTGTCAGATTGTAAAGGGTGCTTTGCTGCTCTGATTGCTCAGGAACAGTTTAGGCTGAAAAGAGAAATGTCATGAGTCCAGAAAAACAAATCAGTCACCCAAGAGAGTAAAACGGCCAGCAGGGAAAGATCAATGGCATTAAAAAATGTGGGTAACAGCTGAGTAAGTGAGATAAACAGAAACAGCAAAGACTCACTGGGTGTTTTTCAGCATATCTTCACACTCACGTGTTGAACAGATGTACAAGTGGAAATGGATTAAATATCCAAGTTTTTTGGCCTTAAAGGGAACGACCATGACGATGAATCTCATGTGCAGAGGGTGGTAGTGTAAGCAAGAGCCAGTAGTCAATACCATGGCTGAGTAGCTGGCACATGCAACCAAACATCCTTCTCTTAATTACACAATTTACTTGAATATAATCTCCGTTTTGGAGGAACCAGCAGGATCAACTATTCAGGGAGACTTACAAAGGAGGTTTGAATCCATGACATTGTTGAAGGACATGTGTATGTTGAATAATACATTAAAATAGATTATAGGGAATGAACGTGTGTCCTTACGTATACGTGGTGGCTTCTGTGTCCATAAGGAGACAATTCTGCTCCACTCAATTTTGCAATTCTGATGGATGAGGATGGTAAAGTCAATATCTGTGAAGGTCTACAAGTGTGACATGATGACATTGATCCAAGCCTGGATTTGTATAACCCCAACCCTCACTCTCAATTACTCAGCGCAAGGCACTGAAGATGTGTTAGGTAAGCTTGATACGTGTTATTGCCATGGATAATCAAAAGTGTAGTTTAAATTAACCACACACACACCCAGCCTTTCCTGGTTCTCGATCAATCAAAAGATCATTAGATCACGAACCGCTCCTGAGTTCATTTGTTACCAGACTGAGACCACCTCCTCACATTGGGCCTCATTCATCAACCTCATTCATTTGTTCTTAACCTGTGAACAAATCCACAACATTTCGTGGATTCATTCAAAAGTTTGTAGGTATGCATTCAAGTCACCAGTCGTCAATAATACAAACAAATCTGTGCCATTCTTCAAGTTGTAAGTTCATAATTAACATAATGTAAACAAACAATGTTATGATAACATATAGTAGAAGTAATTATGAAAAATAGTTTATCTGTTCTATTTATTTTAAGAGGGACCAGATAAGAGGGGTCTTGCCCTCGTGTGTCATACTTTTTTTTGAGACACATTGTGCACTGCAGAGATTAATACATTTCTAAGCTTTTTACACAAGTTAGATTATTCATTATTCTTCAAGCTAGACAAAGAGGCCTCGAAGAAAGACTTCATAGAATACACGGCTCGCCAAATGTGTCATGGGGTCTAAAAGACCACAGAATTTAACATTAAGTTGGCATCCTGGATTTATAGCCTACATTTCTGGGATTGTTTAGAGCACCATTTACCATTCTAGTCCTGCATCTGCTGGCCTATATATATCTTCCAGTGGTTCAGCGCTGTCCACAGGCCCTCCACCACGTGCTCCTGACACCTCCGTGTCCTCCCTCTGTGCTGTGGAGGCCGCTAAGCAGCAGGAGATCACTCACCTCAGTCTCCCCTAGGAGAAGGTGACTATTGCATTTAACCCATAGGTGCGAAGGAACGATCACATTTGGTCTTGTATGCATGTTTCATGTATCAGACTTGGACTTTTCTTATCTTGTTTGTATGCCTCCAGGTATGCAAAAATGTGAGAGAAAAATACGCAAATGAATGATGAATTGATCTTAATGTCATTGTTTTAATTTGCACCTGCTTTTTCTTTATTCAGACCAGACCATGCTCTACAGAAAAACTATGTAATAAATGACCACACAACCAAAACCATGATACTATAGGTAGGATGCATAATCACGCAAGCATTTCACTGTATATTAACCTTTTCCTCAACCAGTATGAACACAAGTTTGAAGTCAAAATGTAACCTGAACAGACAGTGAGACAGAGTGGATGTAGAAACGGGACTGTAACAGGGTAAAAGGCCATGCTGGAGAGCCATTATCAGCAAGGAGGCCCCAAACCCAGACAAGTCTATTTCTGTTTCCCCTTCAACTCTCTCAGCACCGAGTCACATGTCTGGAATTCAGTGGTTGGCATTAGATAGGTCACAGACGCCTTCTGATTCTGTACAAAATGCAAATAAAAATGAAGCAGAAGAGAGATTGTATTATTTATTAAAATCCCTGTGTCTTTGGAAAGTCAAACGTCCTGTTTGGAGTAGTGGGGTTTAGGATTCATGCAGCATGTGAGTTAGGCTACAGCTGGGTCGATGCAGCTTTGGATATTTTCATACTTAAATTCTAACTTTAGACGATCATTATCACATTGGCTGACTCCTTTGAGGTCTTTGTGCCTATCAAATCTCAATTTTTAAACCTCAAAATGGCATATAGGGGTGTCCAAAAGAAAATAATCATTCACCTCCTCTGCTCTTTTCTTTTGAGTTACTATTTGTTTTGCCTGACAGCACTTTGGAAATGGCCCATGCTGTGTCAGGCTCAAAGCTGAAAGCTAAAGTACTGCTCCGAAGAGACAGAAATCATTACTAGCCAACATTTAGACTGAGGCTGTGCTCCACTTACTGACAACATGAGACATTTCTTTTCAAATATCAGGCAGGAGGTGAACTGGTATTATAACATATTTTTATTTCATTTTTTTCAGGTTTTTTTCAGGGGTTTTTTGGAGGGGGGTTTCAGTTAAAAGGGAGCTGAGCCTTCCCTATTGGGCCACACTGTGTACAATATTCACACTGTTAAAATGAGAAGGTTTAGTATTGTGAAAAGTTTAAGGCAACAAAAACAAGTAAAATAAATAATTACATTTCCAGATTTTCCATTCTGTTAATTTACTCTGAGCATTTGAACAGCATTTGAAACTTTCCTGTGGATTAATGTCCTAACATTACATTTAGAAGGAACCCGGAATTAAATTTTGCATGAGACACTCCACCACCCGAGTTAGTGTTACTGTGTCTATGTCATGGATTTTTTTTAAAACTAAACCGTCATAAAAATTAGGATGAACAACCCTGTATCAAATGTTTAAATAGTTTTCCAAAACCTATTTCTGCATTCAAGACTTTAAAACAAGTCATATGACACATTGCAGGGACCTTAACTGCCCCAGTCTGAACATTTTTAATGAATATTTGAAGTTAGATTGCACAGTGACATACTGTATATCACTACAAAACTACAAAATTTAACAGGTAACTGGTTAAAATCTCTTTAATTCCACCTTTTTTCAATAATAAGTTTGCAGAAGTCACTCATGTTGAAGCAAGAGGATATCTTGATTTGCAGGCCCAGCTTTAAATTTTAACTGAAATGCAAATAATTTAGATAGAGAATTGATAGAAGAAGTCCCCTGATTTATGTCAGAATTTAAGCTGGTGTTTTTACAGTGTATGTGTGTGCATGTGTGTATCTTTACAGTGTGTAACACATGTCTGTGCATCTGTATCCTGGAGATAGCAGTGGTGAGAATGTAAACAAAAGCATTTTACAGGGATGTTTAGATTTACTCCCTTTTTCACAAAGATGCCGGAAAGACATGTATAGACAATCTGAATTCTGGGAAATTTTAATTCACGCTCTGAAAAAAAAAAAAGAAAAGAGTGAAGAAAGAGGGAGATAGAGAAGAAAACAGCTTACTATAGATTAATTTTCTCTCAGCTGTCCAGTTCCATCTGAGCTCAAAGAACAGGTGGGGCCGTGGGTGCCTTGGTTTCTCCCCCACAGGCTTGGTGATGTTACTGGGTCACTGTGTGTGGATCCACAGTCACAGCGCTGAGAACGTTGCTGTCTACTCTCATGACAGATGATCGCTCCTCCAAGTTGCCCAAGATGCCTCCAAGTTTCCCATAAGCCCCGATTGCAAGACACACATGCACAGAGGCTCACACACACACACATTATCTCTCTCTCACACACGCACACACAACACTCACACAACCTAAGACTTTCCACTGGGCCAATCTGACTTCATGTAAATAACTGAGGTCATTTCTCATCAGAAGACACTGACCACAACTGAACTGTGAGTGATCAGGTGTCGCTGGAATCTCAATGTTTTTCACAATTGTTTTTTGCACGCTTTTAAAGTGCAAACTTCAGTTTCTCAACCTCTGGATGATGTAAGAGTTTCTTTGTCCAATGAAAAAAAACTTTCGCTCCATGATCGATCTTCTAATGGCCTCTTCTCTTTGACTGATACCCTCTACGGTTCCATCAGCAGCTGCTTTTCTTTGGAACTGCAGCAGTAGATTTATTCATGCAGAGAACACAGTGGTCCTTCCTCAAAACAGATGTTCCTGAAGTACAAGTGAAACTATTTTACTGCTACACAGCTACAAATCGGATAATATGGAATGCCAATAATATATCAGCTGTGGCAGGTAGTCATCAGCATATCAGCCAATTCATCAGAAACACTTGAACTGGCTCCATGCCATGATACTGAGATGACATTCTTTTAACGTAAATCTAATCAAGGACTTCAGGTTGTCACTTGATGATGAACTATGAACCCTAAAATTAAAATTATAAAACTATCCCAGTATTTACATATGATGAACTATGTCTGACATAACGTTACATTTTCGGAGAAATGGCTATACAGTGAAGTGCACACAATCTACAGTATGGCAACATTCAATTTCTTATTTTGACCTTATCTCTAAGGGTTCAGGTAATAATTAACAATCTCTATGCAATGTTTATATGATGAATGGAAACCTTTCAAAATGGAAAATGTACACAGAGGGAGAGATTCAATTCTTTTTAGTCTTTTGTGTAATTTGCAGCAATTCTACATCCTCCATCAACCTTCACTAACAACTACCAGTGGATGCAGACTGGAAGTTGGAGCCATCAGCAAAACTGTCATGAACACATTTCAGACATGTTCATTTATTGGTGGTCAATGAGTTCACCAGGTCATCTTGGAGGTCAAATAAGACAACATCAGGCAAGACTGGAGGCTAAAGAGATGGTTAAATTCCAGCAGCAAACATAATGTCCAAATGACCTGACACAAAATTAAAGGGTAGGCTGGTGATTTAACTTATGGTGTATAATAACAGTCTCAGCCAATGAAAGCAACATGCAACAAGATGTACAGAGATTTGTTAATGTGGGATTAATGATTTTTGCATTAAATGGGATAAGAGGCCGTGTCGGTGTGAGAATGGAGCGGACAGCAGTCGTTACACAAGTCAAACGGATCTGACAGTGTGTGTACATCCATGAAAATGGCCTCTAACATCACAATGACTCATTGAGAATTTATGAGCCAGTGGATGTGGCCCGGCTATGATTGTTATTCGCTATGGCACTGTGGGATGTTTTGAGAGCAAATAAAAAAAATTCCAATGTTTTCATTTTCTGTGGATAACAGGGTGCATTTATATCTCAGTAACAATATTACCATTCACAATAATGCGATTAGACTTGCTCAAATGTTCCTCTTACAATAAGTATTTATCTTCTGGTGTTTCTAATCACATTGAAGCAGGTTTCTAGAAAGTAAAGATCAGGGACTTCATGGAACAGACAACAGAGAACCAAAATGAGGGTTAACTTATAAAAACAGAATGAAGTTTTCATGACCCTGAGGCCCATTGAATGAATCAAATGAATTTCACAATTTCAGAAACAACACGCCTAAAGGTTAACAAGTCCATTTGAGGTGCACAGACACACAGGTTACTAACACTGAGAATCTCTTTTGGAAATTAAATGAAGGGCTGTGAGGTTTTGTGCTTTTTATAACAAGATTTACAATGTTTGTACTGACCTCACTGCCCAGATAGCACTTGGTGAATGTAAGCCCTGTCTTAAATACAAGCCTTGTGACGATCATTTTATATAATTAAATCAATTGAAGTAAATAATTAAATAAATAAGTTTCATTCAGAATATTTGATAGAACTGCTGATTTAACCTCTTAAACACTGGCATTTAAATACTTTTAAAATACTTTACAGAAGAAAACCGCTTAAGCTAAATAATCATGAGTAATTTTAACAGACTTTAAATTTCAAAAGATTGTAAATTTCTCTTTGGGTCTTTGCGTGATTACTAATGGGTTATTAATGTACAAACTGTGCACAAAATGCATTAAAAATGGCTTAATTTGCACACATTGTTAGCTACCCTTACTTGAAGCTATGGCATTGTTAAATTTTCTTTCAAATAAAAAGTCTTTATTGTAGATGCGTCATGCATAATTTCATACAGCTTTCCTAAAGGAGGCACCCTGACATGTTTGTTATGTTTTATTCATTTATTTATTTGTTTATTTAAAAATGAAGCTCTGCAGGTTTGAACTATGTTAGGTTGTTAGTGATGATGGCCCTACTGGCAGGCTTGAGAGGTCTGTTATCGTTGTTACCACTCCGGCTTTTTCCGTCCCTTTTTCTT
>OMOW01000836.1:2949-22560 GCA_900312555.1 Lamprogrammus exutus | reverse complement strand
ATTTTTTGTTTATAGCGATCATTTATATTTTAGACCCATCCAAAAAAAGGGAGAGAAAAAAGCGATAGCAACAAGTTTAAGCTCAGGCAGCATAATGGCGTGGTGTTTAGCACAGAGGAAGAAGGTCCTGGGTTTTAATCTGACTGGGGACTTTTCGTGTAGAGTTTGGATGTTTTCTGTGTGTTTGTGTTGGTTTCCTCTGATTGTCCAATTTCCTTCCACCTCCAAATAAATGCAGGTTGTGTGTATTAGGAACTGTAAATTACCCATAGGTGAGGATGTGAGCATGAATGAGTTTCTGTCTTTTATGGTGACGTATCCATGGTGTTCTCTCTTGCCCAATGACCCACAACCCTGCAACCCTGCACAAGATAAGTGGGTATAGAGAATGGATGAGTGTTTATAAGCTTTAAGGTTGTAATCTGAAAGAAACCTTCACAATCCTGTGCCAAGCAATTCAAAGAGTTAGACTCTTGGCATGAGCTGATTTGCAACCTCACATCAGTCAGTGAACAAACAGTTTAGCATGTGTGCGGACAGTAAAAAGTGAAATTAGGCGTGTATTGTGTTTATCACACTGTCCTGTCCAAGATCTTATCCCACTCATAAAACACACAGCATAGCTTCAAACAAACTCAATCTGGATTTCCAAACGCATGTCCTTGGAAAGAGCTCAAAGCGATCAGAGTCAATATTCTCCATTTATTTCTTCAGTAACGGCAGATTCAGGATGTATGATTCCATTGTGTTCTGTCTGTATTTAGTCTACTGCCCTCCTCGGTGATTCAACATACTTAAAGCACAACATCTGCTGAGCTGTACTAAGGCTGAAGATGAAACAAAGAAACATGGATTAGACAGAGAATTCAACATTCCACCAAATTCATGTAACCGAGATGAAATAAACACGAGTAGTTCACCTCTGACCTTTCCCATGGGCCTTGGTGATAAATCAGGGTATGAGAAGGAGCGCTGGGATTACTGCTGATGAATAATAAGATGCTGTCTACTCTCAGTCTGCCAACCTCTGTGAGTGCAATAAACCTGAAGATTATAGAGCAAGGCACACATACTCACACTAACACCCACACAAACACAGGTCAACACACACATCCATCCTTTCTTACAGCAACTCCCCAAGTCTGTTTCTTGTCTTGAACCAGATGGAAGCACACAACTGAGTCATTAAAAGACACAAATTTACATTAGCATTGTCTGGGAAAAGCTTCACATGCAACACAGATCATCTCACCTCCACTGTACGCAAAGACAAGGGAGGAGTGGTAATCTGAAGGAATATGTCACTTCATATCATCACTAACTAGAAGGCACTCAGAGTGCATACCTCCACCAAGGCTGAGTAGTCCTCCAGTTATGACTCTGTCTCTCAATGATAAAATTTAACAGATTGTAGACACCATGCCCAGTCCCTTTCCCCTTCCTGACAAACCAACAAACTTTATTGATTCTACCGTGTTTGGGTCCTGTTACCGACAAAATATAACTTTTTGCACAAGTAGTGAGCGCACCACTTGATGTCCACCAAGTTTGGTTACAGTCATAGACTTAATTAATTCATGAGATACAGCACTTTTTGAAGAATGAGCCCCGTCCACTCAACTTTGGCGGCCAATCATAGCAAAACGGTAAGGAATATCAAAACACAAAGATATTACTTTTGTCCAGCTTGATCCAGACATTCTACATGTAACATTTGAAGACAATTGATTCAAGAGATAAAAACAAACAAACTGTTAAACTCTAGTTAGGTGCAAATGTGTGGATGGATGTGGATAGACCCAAGAAATCCAGAGAAAAAATAATTTAGTTTCTTTAACTTGCGGATCAAAAGTTATACACCAAAATGTAAAAGTGGTTATAACATAACCTCCTTGGCAGAGGTAACCAGGTTCGTTAGAGTTAAGGGAAATATATGCAAATTACAAACTCCCCAATTTTCACTCAGTGATCACTGCTCGTTGCTCCATGTGAAAACAAAAATGACTCAAAGAACTCTGGGATTTGTTCAAAGTGATCTATCAGAAAAAATAACCCAGTCCTGTTCTTTAAAGGCTGTGGAGGAACATTTTGCACAATGGCGATAAATAAAATCTTTGTAAAAATGTTTTTTGTGTTGTGGTTCAATCCTCAAGATTCATCATATTTGACAATAAACAGCTTGTTTGGTTCTGTAGACAAAGGGAGCTGACGTCAGACATCATCGTGAGCTGTCCATGTCAGACTCTCCCATGCCAGCAGGCGCAATCTAATGAAATCAAGGAAAATGAAAGTCAGTGCACTCTCGTCGAGGCCCCTCAATAAATCACACACGTTACTGAGAACTGTAAGCTTTCCTGTAGATGCCAGCTCACCGATGACGGCCTGGTGAAGCATCTCCGCTTATGGCAGAAGGACAAAGTTTCCATAATTCATCCTCTGGAGACAGAATACTGCTGGCTTTCTATCCACACAGCTACATCACATGGTAAAGTGCCAGTGGTGTGGACTTGACTCGCACAACAGACTCAACTTGGACTTGAGTCACAATTTGCTGCCAAAAGCCTCCACTTAATCACAAGAGTTGCAACTTGACTTTGACACCACTGAGTTGTGACATCACTTGGACTTGAGACTTTTGATTCAGAAGACCCTGATACCTTCCCCAAACCAAAGCTTTGTCATTATTCAAACGTTAGACACTTTTACAGACATATCTTTGTGTATTTTCATAAAAGTATGTATTTTATGCTATTTTATTTTATACTTTTTAGATTTGGTATTGAATGCATTATAACTTGTTTAGGACTAAGAATAAGAATAGACTTGGACTTGTCAGTAATGACTTGCATCTATTTTGTTTGTCTGTTTTGGCTCCGTTCATTCCACTTAGTGGCCATCATAGCTGCTGCAGAGAACATTAGATGGCATCGATTACCACCACCTATGGAAATTCATACATACTTTACATACATACTTTTACTTGGAAAAAATAGGCCAGAAATTCATATTTGCAACATATAAAATGTCCCATTCCATTTTAAAGTGAAATGTTGTACTTTATACTCCATTGCATTTGTCTGATAACTGAAATTTTTAGTTACTTTTCAGCTAATTTGAAATGACAAACCCTTGAACAAATAAATATACATGAATACAGATTTAACCACCAGTTTAGTGGTAGGTAAGTGTGCTTCAGGAGACGCAGGACAAAAGACAAAAGAACAGGCCCAGAATATGTCCCAGAGCACTGTGTGCAATATAGTCCTTTAGAACTGTCTGTTGTCCTTTCTAATTATGATGCCTTCGCCTGGCTGTAACTGGACCAAATATCACCAGTGAGAGTCAGTGAGCAGAGCTCAAGCAGCCATATGATATTTGGACCAAGGGGGTCCAAACAGACAGGGGGAGGTTTCAGAAGTAGACAAGACAAGTTTCCTTGGGGGTCATTCACAGAAAAAACTGAAAGAGCCTGAAGGCGAAGGTGAAAACTATAGTATTTCTGCCTCTGGTTCTTTCCCCAGGTTGTTCATTGGTCCAAATGTCACATGACTGGTTGAGCACTGCCAGCACGTTATTTTTTACCCCCACCCTTGTTACGACAACAAAGATGTGATTGGTCAATCGCTATCATGTGACATCAAAATGATGTAGTTCTTTTTTGGTTTTGTACGAATACGGCTGTGAAGTTGTAAACATAACCATAACCCTTACTATAAAATGTATCCACTGTATCAAGTATTCAAAGATTTGACTTCCGGGTGGGTTCTTCCATGTGCTTCTGTACTGCAAACATACATCTGGACTGCCAGCCTTCTTGTCGGAACGCTCTGCTCATTGGTGATGCTGCTGTTTAGACCAATAACAGCCTGGGGATTATGTGCTGTGTTGTAAGACATGTTCATCCGCCTGTTGTTTTGTCTTTCTGTTTGATGTCTTTTTGCCCTGAAATTTATACTTCTTATGAAATATAGTGGGGGCCATAGTCTGTAGCACCAACGTGGACCAACTACCACATTAAAATATTGCTTACACGTAAATGTGTCAATAATTTGACAGCTTGAATTGGACAATTCTTCAAAATGAGTACTTTTACTTTTTATTCTTAAGTACATCTGCAGTGAGTTCTGTGCTTTCCCCTTAGTACGAGTTTATGTGCAGGACTTACTTGTATCAGAGTATTTTTACATTGTGGCGTCACTATGTAGATTTTACTCATGGAAAGGATTGGAATACTTCTTTCAGTAATGCTAATTATTAAGTAAAACTACCTTTGATAGTATCTGAGTCACCAACATCTTGCAGATTGTTGCGCAATACAACTGCATTACTGAATGAGACATATAGGTTAAATATTAGCCCTTTGTCATGATAAAAACTGAGGATACACACTCTTTCCTGTTTTTCTCAGTCAGGTGAGTCAGCAGAGCAGATGAAAGCTCTGGGACTTTGGCGCCATTATCCTAGCGGGGGTTGCAGGGTGGAGGGACGGTAAGTCAGCAGCTCCTAAACAGAGCCACATGTCTTCAGGTCAAATCCAACCAATGGGACGCTGCAGGCTGGGTGTGAGCCCCAAGGAGCCCATTGGATCACTTTCCACATGAGGACGACCAGCGTCAGTGTAGAGCAGCGAGAACGTTTTACAAGTGTGCAGAGGCTGTAAAAGACTTCCAGCACAGCTCGGTGTCCAATAAACATAAAACCAGAATCACGTAGCATAATGCAATAAATATGTTCTTACTTTTGCTAATGGGAGCCACTTTAAACTGCAGATAAGTCACAATTTGGCTGACAGAGCTGCTTTCAGTCTAAGTGTAAGCAGATAATCATTGTATGTGTAGCTGGCTTTGGAAAGCACTGATTTATGCATTTTAAATATCTGAACATATTCATTAGTTGGAGACTTGATCTTGAGAAATATAATGAACCTTTTATCTGCTCAATCACTGGATATCGCTTTCAAATATGAAAAATTGTACATGATCAATGACAGTAGTTAGGATGCCGTAAATTCTAATCTCAATAATTGAAGTTATGTACACTTAGATTTAAAATTTCAAACACAAGATTTGCTCAATACAGAGTGGTAATGTAGTAATTAACCTTGGGAAACTTACAGAAACCAATAAAAAAAAACTGTTGCCTCATAGTTTTGAAGCCCAGCACCGGCCCTGCACCTCTCTGTGTCCCCTGTGTTCTGTTTCAGGATTCCAGTTTCACCCACCAGGCTAATGCTCCTGTTATTGCCCTTGATGAAGGCACTTGAATAGGCTACAGACCTGGAGTTGGTCCCTGGGCGCCAGACTGCGGCTGCCCAATGCTATTAATAGTTTGGGATGGATGAAATGCAGACAACTAATTTACCCATGGAGATCAATAAAGTGTAAACTGAAATTGAAAAGCTTATAACGCAACTGCAATTTCCCACCTGGACTCCATTGTGAAAACGAACTGAATTTTCAAAATCCAAGTAGAAAGCACAAATCTATTTGTAGATTAAAACATTTCCGTCTCTAGAAGGAATATTTCACCCAAAAATATTACATAATAAAAACATTGAACCACACTTAGGCAACACTGGAAACACCTCAGACAGCTCAATAGTATTATGATTACCATCACATCTCATTCCTGCTGGCATCAGCAGAGCAACAATGGCATTATAAACATTAACTCCTGCTCTTTCGGTGCACTTGTTGTTTGAAATGAATGGATGTCCATTAGCTAACTGAATTATGGCACTCAGACTCATTTACTGTTGCACAGCTGCTGCCCCTAAACCATGCATACGTCTCTAAACATCTATCCAACCACAGAGGATTCATCCTCGACCACCTCACAGCTTTCTGGTGTAACCTCAAATACAACTGTGTGTCTCTTCCAGACCAGAAACCAAAATGGTCTCATTTGCCTCACCACAGAGCTCTCAAACAAACCCTTTTAGGAGTGGAGGTTTCAAGAAATGCCTGAAGTGGTTCTTTGCAATATAAGCTCTCTCAAACGGGGGTTTTATTCAACACGATCTTATGCATTGTAGGTTGCTTCAGGATATTCCTTTGAGCTCAACTGAAATTTGGCATTAGAGTGATTAACTATTGATTATTGGCATTTATAAAAATATGTAGGATGTGGATATGCTTGTGACAGAATAACTCTCTGGTCCTTGTGTCAAATCTGAAGTTATATTCATCGTACATCGTTTATCTACATTATCACACCAGAGCCTTGTGGGTTTTTATAATCATGAACATCATATTCTGTAATCATGAGATAACCGGTGCTTCTAGTGAGATAACAAAATATTTACTCATAACAGTAAAGTTTAAGAGTGATGATGATCTAAAAAAATTTCGACTTATTTTTTGATAGCAGGTCTTAATCTTTGACATGATTTTTCATTTGTGGTTGACATTGCACTGTTTGGTTTTTTGTATCATCACAACTCGACTACACAACTTCAGATGAATGTTAACACAAAGCTGCATTTTATATAGTCGTTCCAAAATGATAGAATTGCAGCATTAGATTGACAGTAAATCCATCTGGGTTGTACACAAATTTATCACTCAAACAAAATGCAAAGACTTGCTCTCATCCTGTTCGGACAGAAGTCATGGAAAAATATTTTTTTGACACTGTTGATGCATTTTTCTATGTTCAAAAGCTAAATTTTTAATTTGCAGCTAATAAAACTATATAAATGTAGCACTATTGGATTTCATCTGCAGACTTTTTCATTTATTTCTCTCAACTAGTCATCTAGTTTGAAAAGGTATAAAACAAATGCATAGCTCAAGCAAACTATGCAAAAGCAAACGCGTACTTAGAGAAAATCTAACAAACATTTTGAGGTGTAGAATATATCTTACAAAAAAGTACACAGCGGAATACATTTTTACAGCAGTCGGGCTGAACAATAACATGTATGTTGGACTTGATTCTTCTTGTTGGACAATCTTGTGGTTCCGTTTTATATTCCACACAGCAAATCAACCTCCTCCAAAGTTGCAGCACTGTCAAGAGAAAATTCATCTTCAAATAAGGGGCACATATCTTAAACACCCCAGTCAACATAAATGCAGGCCTGTGAAAAGTGTGTGCACGCGCGTGTGTGTGTAGGGGTCTAAAATGTACAAGGGCACAAGACACTGTGCCAGATTACCAAAACATCAATTTTCCAAACTTAACTGTCTTGCAAAGTCTCGCAAGTAACAATATTCACATGTTGTAACAATTAAAGTCTGTTTGGAGAGGCTTCTTTCCAACTGGACTCAAACTAATCCTTTCACCTCGCTGCCATATTGTATGTGCAGCATTCCTCAATGGCAATAAAAACCACATGTCCTGTTTGTTAGAGAGGGGAAAAAACTAGGTTCAATCTGAACAAAAACTAGTATTTTACAAAAAAATAAAGTTTCTCCTTTGCCTTAAAAACAGCACACAGCTCATTGTCCACAGAAAAAAAACAAAGCCAGACGTTTCTGTCAGTGTGGTGTGACTTTCATGGCCTCTGGTGAGGCCGGGCTATGGTTGGTCGGTGGGACTGGAAGCTGCAGCCTCGTCGTTGCTGCTGTCCACCTCCTGCTCCATTGGGCTGTCCTCCTCCAGCTGCTGGCTGGTGTAGTTTGTGATTTCCAGGAAGCCGCTGGGCTCCACGACCACGTTGGACTGGCTGGAGTCCGGCAGGATGGAGTACTGAGGAATCACCTGCATGTGTTCCACATCAGGGTCAGTTCACTTTCAAGTCGAGTTACACAGCTACATCAGTCTGCTGATGCTGCAGTTTCAGGCTATTAGTGTAGATTAATCTATTTTAACAGTAAGATAAGTCGATAAAAATTGATTTAAAAACTGAATAATTGATTAGGTAGATGACCAATACCAGTGCCAGTCTGCATCTCCCTTAATTAACCTTAATTTTTTGTATTTGCCAGTTTACAATTACAGCAAGTGGTTCATTTAATTAAATTTTACAATGAACATTATGTAAATTATCAAAACGAAATTATAAAACACAATATAATCCAAGCAGACACTTTGCAGCCATGTGACCTTTATGCCAACTTAAAATATACTTACAGTATAAACTGTTTTCTATAGAAACCTGCAGTTACAAAAACTATCAATGACACATTTTACAATTTTATTTTTCCAACATCGTATTCTGTCTCCTTAATTGCTAATTAATTTGAACTAAAAGTCTGACATAAATCATCAATCAAATCAGAGGTTGAAAATAATGACTGATAATGACATTTTTTCATAGAGAAGTCAATATCAAACCTGACCGATGTATCGGTGAGCTGATATCGGCTAATATACAGAAATATTGGTGTTGCTGTTACATTAATGAGGGCGAGGAACATCTTACCTCGATGACGTCCAGGTCTTCTTTGCTCCTCTGCGCTGTGAGGCCCTGCATGCAGCTGAACTGGCTGTGCTGGCTCTTACTGTGGGAATGATGCACGGAGGTCCCAGAGCTGCTGATGAACTGGCCTGAGTCCAGTGTCCCTGACACAGCCTGGACCGCCAGGGCCTTACCCAGGGGGGTGCAGTCACTGGAGGAACCCACCACCATGGGCTCTGTGCTGGGGTCGATCTCTGCCTCCATCATGGAGATCTTCAGGATGTCTGACACAGAGGGTTTGTCCCCCGAGGATCCAGAGCTGGACTCTGGGATCAGCTTGGCTGTGGCCTCTCCACTGCTGAAGACCGGCGTTGCGTGGTGGCTGCTCCCAAAGGTGATTTTAGTGACCGTAGCACTCTGTGTGATGATTGGCTGCTGTAGAGAAAGGAGTTGAAGGGGAAAACATTTTTTTTTCCATTTACAATAATGCACAAAGCTGAGGATATCCATTTTGTGAGACCAAGTGTTGAGACTTTCTAACTAAAACGTTGTACTTTTTAGACCCCTACATTTACCTGATGGCTGTTACATTCAAGATTCTGTTTTTAAATTCACCGTAAGTATTGCTGTTGTTGGATAAACAAATTCGTATTTCCAAAATGGCACACTTACAGGAACTGTTTTAACTTTAAAACAGAAAAGACACGTTCTAATTTTTACTTTGTTTCTCTTGGTTTCTTTCCTCTTGGCCCCCTTCCATCCTTTGCCTTTTCTTTCCTTATTTAATACTTCAGACAACATAACTCATCTACTTCTATCATTGTTTTCATAGTAGACTACTTTATGTGAAAAATAATTCCTTAAAAACTCCACCTCTTGTCACAGTGGTGCTAATACCTTCTTGAAATTCTGTGCAGCTGACACTCACCTGGTTGGACACGGTCTTTTCTGTGCTGACAGGGTGGTGGGCCTGCAGTGGTGGAGGCTGGGACATTGGCGTATGCATGGGCCTATGGTGGGATGTGGGTGCTTGCTGGAGCTTAGGGAGCTGTGGCGTCACCATGGGCTTGGTTGTGGTACCTGGGGTAGTGACCTTTGCCCCTGCCTGGGCTAATGCAGCCTGTGGCCTGTCCTTGGAGCTCAGTGGTGTAGCCTGAGGCTTGGGCTGACTCTGCTCTCGTAATTTAGGGAGTTTCTTAGTCAGAACAGGTGCTGGGGAGAAAGTGGCAGAGGAAGAGGAAGGCTGACTGATCTGTGGTTTGCTCTGGAGTTGTGGCGGTAGTGGCTGGGTGGAGGTGGAGGCTTCTGCCTGGTTTAATGGTGGCAGCTGAGCACCGGAAGAGAGGCTGGTTTGTTTCACTGGATCTGTGGCCAGTTGGCTGGAACGATAAAACAAGCCCGTCTGTGGGTCCAAGGTGTCACCTTCCAGGTCCTCTACCTCCAACACTGTGTCCATTTTGCCATGGCTATCTGAGGGCTGAAACACATTCACAGCAAAACTAGATTAATGTTTAGAGAAAATTGGGGCGATGCAATAAGCGTATTATATCAAGACTAAGCTTTAAGATAATACAAGTAACACAACTTAACTTTCAAACCTTGAGAATATAATTTGGATTTAGGGGCCACTGGCTTCTAAGATTAAGATTGTTATGGGCCATCTCCAGTTCTTAGATGCCAGAATGATAAATAGATCAAGATTTACTTTTGGTTTAAGGCCAATTCATTTGTATGTCTCCTATTCTGCTTTAAAAAAAATAGGCAATGTCAATAAACACACACTTAAAAATCAGGTTATATGACAATAAACTAAGAGCTTTGAAGTCTTTTGACTGTAAAAGAGTCATTGTTCCCTCTATTATTCATTTCAATTTGTCCAGTTTGATAGTTTACATTGCTTACAATAACCATAAATAATGGTGTCCTGTGTTGACTGGAACGAATAAAATAGCCCTTTCATCACTCGCCAACACCACAGTATATATTACCATTGTATGATTAGGTCGTACATGTTTTATAATAGTTCTTTGTTTTTGTGAAAGGCACCCAGGTAAAGCCAGACAGACTTCCCCCACCCCCCTCTTGTATCTTGTAAGTGGGTACAATTGTAAAAAGAATAATTATGCTTTGTGTTTAGTCAAACTGGTGACCATTGTACCTGCCACCAGGTGCCATGTCATACTGATGTAATAGGGCAAATCTAATACTGCATGTTTTCCATCTCTCGCTGATCCCAAACCAATTAAGGTGGATGGCACAAACTCTTGATCAGGTGCAAATATACATTGCTGAGGGTATGTTGTATGTAAGGGATAACATATAGTCTGTGGGTGATTATCATGGAATAAACCCCAACAAGGCAATCAGGTCACGCAGGACGCACAGCTGAAGTGTCTTGTATCCCACTTTTTATACAGCTACTTACCAAAGAAATAAATAATTTCACACAGTATATTAATTTTAAATGAATTTATTACTAATTACAACCTTCCGCTAAGAACAATAGTCCCATTGCCATTGCTGCTGGCAATTCTTGGTGTAGTGATACAAAGTAGCTCGGCTATGTGAGACAGCAGCGAACACTCCGGTTGCCGAGACGACTTGTCCATTATCAAGTTCAGCGGTCATTATAAAAAAAAAAAATTATTGACTGTAGATGCTGTGATTGATCAGAATTGCGCATTACAGAGAGCTGTAATAAATATGGTATATTCCATGCCCACTCGATTTGTATTGTGTGTACAGCAGGTAATCTGTCTGTAATTTGTCTGTTCCTTTACTAAGCACTTGTCTGTCCACCTTTGCTTTCATTTGGACGGTAAAAGCCAGACTTTAATAGCAAAAGGTGAACAACTTTAGTTCACTAATGTACTTAACTATGAGTATCTGGTGGTGGAAATTTCCAGGATACCACCTGAACCTGGTGTTTTTTCAGTGTCCTCACCATCTGGTTGAGGTGAGAGGCAGGAAGTGCAGAGGAGGCGGGAACAGTTTTGGTCACCAATGTCACTTGGCTGCTGCTTTTGTGAGGCTTCCCCAGCTGCTGACTGGAGGACATGACTGTGTCGTCATCCACCGAGGACACGCCCGCTCTGTTGGCTTTACCTGCAGGAAAATCCCAGCCATGACACCATGATGATCGTATCGCATGTAGGACACGTTCACAATATAACGTGTATTCTTTCAAACATTTAAAAAGAGAATTGTGTGCCATTGTTTTTAAGCTTGCTGGTAACTGAGAACTCTTTGTGCTATGGAAACTATGTGCTCCCCACAAAAACAGGAAGTGTACATCATTGACAGACATGAATATGTTTCAGACTGTGAAGGCGTACCTACCTGTAGTGACGTACTCAGCACTGGGTTCAGCCTCTGAGCTGGAGGGTCTGGGTGACTCTGTGCTGGGTTTCTTGTCCTGGGCCAGCTGAATGGGCACAGCCATCTGGCTCAGATCTATGGTGTGTTGCCTGGGTTTGGACTCTGCCTTCTCCTTCACTTTAAGGACAGACCACACTCACATCAGTGCTATTATAATATAAAATAATATATAAATATAAAAGTGCACACTTTTCAGTGGACATAATGAAAGGCCCTTTCTGACTGTTCCTAATCGATATGTTTACTATTAATCGTTTTAATGTGAGCCTGCATACCTGAAGTGACACCTGCCAGATCCTGCCTTAAAGGGGTCTAAACTGAAACAAAAACGTGTTTTGGAGGTGTTAACAGATATATAGCTATTGTTCAACTCGCACTTATTAATACTAGGCATTGCCTCCATAAATCTACTACACTCTACTGACTTGAAGCAGGTGCAGACACCACAAAAACAAAATCTAAATTCCCTCTGTTAAGGACAGCAAAAGATTATTTGTTATGTCTTCAGTAAACCAGTACATACATTTCAAACTGTTTCTAAAATTTCTGTGGGAATCTTTATCACTTTGCATCTTTTGTGTGGTGGCACTGTTTTCAGTTTAACAATTTCCTGTCCGATTGTGTTTCTTAGAAATCAAAACTGCAAAGAATGTCAGTGATTAGCTACAGTTTGAGCTTATTTCATCATCCGATGAAAAACACTATAACAATCTTTAGATTGTAGTTCTTCATGTAAAAGATGCAGACAAGCTGTTGAAAATTCTCTTCATCTCACAACACTACTCAAAAGAGCATGTGTGTAGGTGATTCCCCCGGCTTTCCTGGACCCCTTCCCAGTGTTGTTTGTTTGCAGCCATTGTGTTACGTAAGGCTCACCTGTCTGTTGCAGTTCCAATAGGGCTTTGATGGTGGAAGTGGCTGACTGGGACTCCCCGCCAGACACATCCTGGTAGATAATAGTAGGGGTAGACTCCACAGATACTTCCTGCTCAGTCCAATCCTGCTCCCTGGAGGATACGACGTGCACTACAGCCTGAGGCTCTGAGAAATGACACGGAAAAATGAAAAGTTTCCTCAAAGGGCCATTAGTGGAAGCATAGACAAATTTTAGTTTTAACAGAGGGCTTAGAGGTGTAGCCATTCAACTCTGGAGGGGTCATGATCATATCATTTTATTATCATTAACATGTCTATCAGTTTCAGTTCATTAGGTTTATTTTGTCAAGGACCATGTGCAAAAACATTCATCTCAGCAGAGATGAGATGCTTTGCACAAGAGTTAGCCAATCGTTGTTTTCCATCTGCAGTCCTTGGGTTTATAATGAGACATTTGTCTTTGGCATAAGATGACAAGTAGATTTATGAGTAATCATAACTTGTTTTCATTGACAGCACTTCCTCTTAAAAGCTTCACTACGTGACTCTGTATGCATCTATATATAACCCGTAGAGGCAGTGATGGTAACGTATCTAGATGTGTTGAATACCTAGAATACTTTTGTGGTGTGGATGAAGTGAATGCAAAGCGACATCTAACATGCAAAGTCATGTAAAACACTACCTGCGAACAAAATGTACTGCTGCAAGGGCCAGAACCAAGAGCTACCTTGATCACAGATGGAAGACACAAAACTAGGAGGTGCACATTCTCTCTATACCAAACAAAAACAAGCACTACATGCCAATGAATCTTTTGAGATTAAACAAATAAAGAAAATAAACAAATGTAACTCATATACTTGCAAGACACAGGCAAAAACCATTGCTTATTATCATTGACATGCAAAGACACACACACACACACACACACACACACAAAGTGTGTTTGCATTATGGAATAGTTGATCGACTGCTTTCATAATCTCTATGTCTAATGGTCGATTTAAAAATGATTAATGTCCTCCCAATTTTCACAAGGAACACATAAGTAGATAAGATGAAACAAAGACAGCCCTAAGCATAAAGGGAAAGTGATGCTCTTCACTACTACAGCTCACTTTCTTATTTAAGATGATCAGGCAGGTGTAATTATCATTATGCGTGGTCTTTAAAGCACTTAGATGTATCCTAGATCTTTATCATAGGGCAACGATAAGGGGTTTATACTCTGCACGGTGTACAGTTGCCATTTTAGGACATCTCAAATCAGGCTCAGCACTATATTGTCAGACGGTCATCAGTCTAAACCTGAAGTGTTTTGAGAAATTTTACCCTGGACCGAAGTGTTGGACTGACGGACATCACCATCTCTACAACCACTAAAGTGGCTTAAAAAACACAAACCACTTATTTATGTGATGTTGTCATCTCTTCATTCGTCACCATGTAAATGGAAAAGCATACTTTGTGCAGTGCTGTGTGGGGCCCTCACCTGACACGGTGCCGGTGGTCTCTGTGAACCCACCAGACTCGTCCTTTGTGGAGCTGTCCTGGACTGTGGCCTGAACCTGGCCCAGGTCTGCCGAGCGGGTCACCTGATGCAGAGTCTCGGTGACCAGCTGCCTGGTCTGTTCACTCACCACCGCTGTCTGGAAGACCGGCTTCGGCTTAATGAGAACCTGGAATGACACCCCAGAAATGCACTCTGTAAGGTTACAGGCAGTGTTAGTGCAGTGGTAGAAAGGTTTAGAATTTGTAAATGCCAATTACTGAGTGAAGGTTTCATCTCCTTTGTTGCAGCATCAACATAACTATCATATCCATGTGACATGTGTAGCTAGCTTACCATGACTGACCCCGTTTTCCCCTTAATGACCAAAATAAATTGTGCATTTAAAAATGCGCAGATTTTTCAATCAAATACTGTTTATGAATGGCACATTCAACAGAACAGTTTTGTAGTACAAAAATATTCTGGTTTGATGACAAGAGGTTCATTCAAAGTTCATGGATGAGTTGAACAGAATTTAGTTAGATAGATAGATAGATAGATAGATAGATGATGAAATCTACCACTGTACTCAATTTATGGATATTTCTGTTTAAAATCAACAACTGTATTTTCAAGTACACGCACATTTAGTATTCTTGGTATTTTCCAGAAACATCTGAATTTCTACAGAAACAAACCCCTTCATGGTAAGTGGTAAAAAAAGAACTGAAAAAAAGGCTTTCATGTGAAACAAATCCACCTGCTGGAAATACATTTCACTCTGAGGTGGCAGTCTGGCTCATGGGTCAGAAATAAGATGCCTGATCTATTGCAGTCCCAGCTTGGAATGATAATATTTTCAATATCAATCAATACATGACAGGAGAAACAGAGGCTGTGTACAGCACAGCATTACCACCTTTAATCACTGGCAACCATTTTTCATCAGAAAATAACCTCCTTCTGCACAATGGTAAACCAGGTGAGATTGGAAAGCACTTTGACAATTTAGCGCTGACGTGTTCAAAATAGGCAGAATACTTTCTTTTATTTCTACATTTCTTGTATCAGATCACAGCCAACAAGGGAGGGAAAAAAGACATTTAGAACCATACTGAGCTCATCTGAGAGATAATTTTATCATTTGTTTTTTTAGTTCTCAGCTTAGGTTCACCCTTACTCACACAAACTCACACCACACCTTAGATTGATCTTTCATGTTTTAACTGGGCATCAAAGTTTGACGACTGTGCGTCTGAAAGTAGAGACACACACTCTGAAAGGAGTTAAAGGTGAAAGGTCAGGCTGGTTGCTTTAAAGCCCCAATATGCATGCATTTCACGTTTTAAATGGTGAGTGGTTTCATAATTACCGCATCAGTCTTCTCCAGAAAAGATCCAGGGTAGGGGTTACCTTGATAATGACTGAATGCATTACTTGGAAGCCTGGTTCTAAAATTTACACTTTGTTCCTACTTTTGATAAGACAGAAACTACTACTTAACATTTTGTACTTCCGTAATGACTCAAAACGTCCACTTAGAAATCTACTGGGAATTTGAAAGAGACAAAGCTGGTTTCACTTAATAATTTCATAGGTGGTTAACCCAGATCTGATGTGTATTTAGAACCAATTTTTTTTCAAGCTTTCTGTTAAGAATATTACAGGTTTTAACAGGCTGAAAATTGTTGTGAACTGCATCCATAAAGTTAAAAGACACATAACGGAAATAAAAAAAAGAAGATTTCCTGGGGTTGTGGTGTCGTCTCACCTGTGTCTTTCCCTGCTGGCCGTAGACAATCTTGGTTGGAATGATTTTGGTGGCGGTGGCCTGGGAGCCAGAGCTGAGGCCTTTGGGCTGAGTGACGATCATCTTGGTAATGGGTCTGGAGGCTGTGATGATGGCTGGCTTGGTGCCCTGAACAGCCTGAAGGCTCTTCTCGCCCTGTGAGACACACAGCTGCACACAGTTTACACAGTCTGTGAAGCACACACGAGTCATGCACTTCAGATATTATAGTTGTCAACTTATGCCTCGGGCAAACTGTGGGATAACAGCAATTTTATAAGTTCACTGCATGTCACACTGGTCCAGACAGGTAAACGAGATGGGTTGTAACAGCAGTCATATTGTGAGATTTTAGTCATGAATTTCTGTCTTTTTTTCCCACACACAGGCTGTAGCAGTTCCACCAATGGCCAATTTCATGCTATGTTTGGTTGTAATTCTAGTGTGTAAACACAGACACACTCCAATTTCTCACAGACCAAAAAACTGAATTCTGATGTTCAGGCAGATTTATCTATGAATAACCTTGCAAAAACGTGGTCATAGTGTGTGTGACTGACCCCTGCATTTAACAGTGTGGTGACAACATTCTTGCCAGGCAGTCCTTGGATGGTCGCTCCTTTCCCTGTGGTTTTCTGAACCACAATGACATTTGGCTTGGAGGTCATGGGGATGGTGGTGATCTTAGTTGTTGTGCCTGTGCCAGAGTGAAGACATTATTTTAATCAAAGAATGGACCATTAAAAGCAGATGAAAAACTATATAAAATCACAACATCAATGTTTCATGGCCTTTTTCGTGTCTGATGTAAGCTGTATGAGATGCGGGCCTCCATGTCGATTTGCTATAGGATGTCATTAACTCACCAGACACAATGTTGCTGCTGATGATCTTTCCCCCCAGTGTGGCCAGAGACTTCGGCACCACTGTAATGATGCTGCCGCTGGTGGTCTTGACATAGGTGGTCCCACCAGCGGAGGCGGTTATACGGGCCCCGAGGCTGGGGCTAATGGTAGGTCTTGTATAGGTGGCCTGGGTAGCTGCATACAAAACAATTACAGTGTTACAGTGCAGTGTACATAGTAATGTAGATTATAAGGAAGGATCTTTGGAATAGGGATAAAAGAAATGTTTACATATACTCTTCTTGGGCGGAATAAGAATGGCACTTTTCCCTGTGGTGATGTGAAGATATAAACAATGCAAACAAAGCACATTTAGTAAATGTTAAAGCTTCAATTATTCTCCGAAGGGAATAAATCAACTTCTTCAAACATCATGTAAACACCATAATTAGATTAGCATAAATTGCAAATTGATCGCAAATCAATAACAAATTTATTACTTAAAGGATAAGTTTTTCACGTAAATCCTATTAATACACTGTTTTGTACCCCATCCTAACCATTCCAAGCACAACAGTGTCTGCGTGTGCTTTTTTGAGCAAACTGGTTCCGCTTCTGAAGCTTCCAGTCAAAATGGATTTTACGAGGCTCTAAATATTATAATCAGAGTGAGCCATCTCTGCATGCATTTCCTCACTGTCCATGCATACATCTTACATGCACTTTCACTTTTGCCTCACAGTATAGACAAGAAAACAGAATACTGTGCATGTAAAAAAGTGAATTAAGGGAAAAATGAACATTTTACATGGCTACACAGCATGACACCCATAAATTGCTTTAATATTTCTGCAAACATGTCCTGACAACTTTCATGTATGCTGCTGTATATGGCTAGCTTTACTGTATGGACAGCAAATTTTGTTTTAAATGTAAATTGTGCTTTCAAATCCATCCTTATCAGAGTGCATGGCGCCTGACTGTTTTTGATAAATGGTATATCAACAGAGTTTACTACAAAGGCTAAGACTTCATTTGCTAAATGGAGACTTTGTCTTGCAGCGTGTGTATCCTGTGATGGGTTCTGGATGACACACCTGTGGCCTGAGTGACCAGTTTGGTGGTCATGATGGCTCCATTGCTGCTGACAACCATGATGGGAGAGGAGCTGCTGCTGGACAAAGCCACTGAGGAAGGTTTGGGGAGGATCTTACTGGGTTGAACCTGCTGGGTGATTATCTTCACTCCTACACACATACAAAAAGTAAATTGTATAAAGTCATGATTTTAATTTTGTATATTTTAGCAGAAATGTTTTCCATATAACATCTCCTTTTAATAAATAATGAACAGAAAAACTGTATATCTTGCTTGCCTGACTCTTGTTTGATCTGAATGGTGGGCTTGGCTCCAGTTGATGTGCTGGTGGTATGGGTCTGACTGACACTGGAAATGCCTAACGATGAGCTCTGTTGAAGCTGTTTGGGTGACTGTTGTTTGGGGAACTGGGCCAAGATCTGAGTGGGCGAGCCCACCAGGGTCTTTGGTGAAGGAAGCCTTGCTGAGGCTACTTTCACTCCTGCAGTAGCTGCACCAACAACAGAGAACAAAAGAAGTGGTTATTCTGTGGGAGCAAGTCATTGTTTTTCAAGTCACAAATCTTAAGCCTTGACTTGCTTAAGACAGGCAAGTCAAGTCCTGAACTTCGAGTTTTGTATCCTAAACAACTTATAATACGCTCTATAAAAAATTTAAAGCCAGACAGACATTAGTCTAAACGATTTACAGCAATGTGGATGCTTTTCAAATTGTCTATTTATTGCTTTCCAGATTAACTGAGGATAATCTGAGGAAAATACTCAAAAATCTGATTATAAAAATGTAATATCTGTTCAATCTGGGGAAGCAATCAAGTCCTTCTGAGTCAAAAGTCCAAGTGAAGTTTTGATTATGTCATGTCGAATCTCAATCAGCAAATTTGTGACTTGAGTTCAAGTTGATTCTAAGTCACAATATTTGAGTCCACACAACTGCTATTCTGGCTCTGGAGTGAAAAGATTCAATTCATATCTGATGTTATTTCTGTACATACACAATAAAGCGTTTGGTAACCACAGCAAATGCTTAAGTCTGTTTCCACTATAATATTACACCCACACTATGAAATAGCAGATGGGTATATTGATATCACTGGAATTTGTCTGCCACAGTGACACAACACAAACAATTTTTAATGGATTTGTGCTCTAGATTTGTTTTCAATCAGCCAAAGGTCAAGGTCACAGGGCAAGATCAAAATTTTAGCCCAATGCTAATCCATGGGGAATATATGTATATTACGGAAATTACATTAAATACAGGTATACATTGTATTAGATATTTATATTTGAAAATATGTATTATTCTACCAAGCAGTGGTGCGGGTAAAGCATCTCTCTGAGTGTATTTCTAGTTTTGATGTGCCACTGCCTTTAACCAGACCTTTTTTGGTTAATGTTTAATATAAACCAAACATCCAATTGTATGCAGATGGAAGACTGTTGAGCATTAATCTGGAAAATGTGGTCTTAATTGGAAGAATTACTTGCATATCTTGATTTTGAGTTGATGTTCAAAAATGCTCCATATGTCAGACTCTAAACAAATGGGCATTGCGTATGTTTGTGCAGAGGAGACGTACATGAAGAAACGGTTGACATGACCACTGAAGGAGTAGAGGAGACCACTGTGGTCACAGCCACGGTGTTTGGGATGGAGGAGGGGCTGGAGCTGGCGGGGAAAACCACTGTCTGCTTCTGTGTGGGGGTGGTAAGCATAGAGGTGGAGCCCAATTTGGACAGAGCGGCACTGTTGTGAGAGTGAGACTTGGACAGGATGTTTGGGA
>OMOW01000827.1:2524-17023 GCA_900312555.1 Lamprogrammus exutus | reverse complement strand
CGCACAGAACATCGCAGATCATCAAACCCTGCCGACGTTTACCTTTCAAAGCAAGCTTCTCACTGATCTATGTTACATTTGGCGTTACAGTAAGTCGCGTACGAGGCCTCAGAGCTGAGCTTCTGCATTTGACCTTAGCATGGATCGTGAATCGTGTAAACTCTTCTTTTGAGACAGTTGATGCTGTTAGGGATGTTTGCTGCTATTTGTTTGATGTCTGTTTTGAACACTGAAGGGTGAGCATGTCAGTACTTGTAAAATGCAAAGTTACAAACACATTACTTTATTTCTTCATGAAAAGGTGACATAGTAGTTACACTCTGACTCAAAAAATGAAACAGGCAAAAGGAATCAACATGCACTTGAAGCCAAAATAATCTTACCTTACACACAACTTGAATGATATATAGAACATGTATATTACTGAATTCTGTTTTAATTTTACACCTGTTGCATGGCCCTCCTCTCCATTTGCATGTGCTGATAATGCACACGTACAGGTATTCCAGTTACAGAGAGACAGTGTTGTTTTAGCTGCCCTGTTGAAGTTTTTTTTTAAAAACTGTTGTGTTTCTATCTTACTAATATGTAAGTGTACTGTATATAGAACTCCTTAGTGGTTTGATGTGTATAGATAAAGTCATTTTGGGCTTTCAGGTCTGTTTGCAATGAATATAACTGGAACTGCATTCCTCTACACTGCTGTTCACTTTTCATTAAACCAGATACCATGTCAAGGAGTCAAACCCTGTGTGTTCATTCACGCCTCGGCTGTTGAAAAGAAACTGTGCACATCATCAGTTAACAGAGCTGTAACATCTCAAGTCGTGAAGAAATGTTACAGCTTTTCTGTATCTGCTAGACCATCCAACAGGATGTTTAAAGCATGCAATCACACTTATTGTGCTGTTTGATAAGAGCATAGCAACATTGAAAATGTAAGATAAAATCAAAATGACATGACATTTTTATATAGAAAACAGCATGAAATGTACCATAATGGCCTTATTGGCAACATGTGGTGCAATGTTATCAGTTATGTTATCTTTTTTTAATGAGTGTACTTTAAAATCCTCTTGGAATTGTGAATCAAATCAAAGTAAGATTTTGGATGGTTTGCCTTTGAAGAGATTGTTGATATATTTTTTTATTTTATTTTTATAAATCCAGACCTGCTTAAAGTATATTATTGGATGATTCCCTCAAATCGCACTGAATCGGGCCTGCAGTAAGATGCGAAATGCACGGGGGAAAAATTGAAACCGAAGCTCAAAACTTCTAAGAGAGCCACTGGGTGTTCTGGTGTGAAAGAACGAGTATATTTTGGTTTGTTTGAAGGTTTTATGGTGTAGAATGGGTGAACTCGATAAACGCACCAATTCTGTGCCTCAGTCACAACAACACTTTCACTAGCTTCCAATAACTATCAGTGAAATCTTAACCAGTGATGTGATAATGACTGCACTCGATTTGGGTCTGTCAGTACAACGGTCCTGTATTTTCTTGTATCTGAAAGCTAAAATGTCTTTAAACTGTCTGCCATTTTCAAAACGATAACGATAACGATAAAAAAACACTTTCAGCAGTCTTTGAATATCTTACAGTCCTCAAACGCACGCTGGAGAAACCTCATCCATACTTTGCTCGATTCTCGCGCGCCTGCGCTCCAATCAGGTTTCAGGAGCTAATAGCGCCAAGACACACCACTGCACGTGAAAACGCAAGGAAAAACTTTCGGTTGCATTTATCCAAATATAAGTCCAATAAAACACTCCGACAAGGAAATAGCAGGTGAGACAGTATATATTTAGAAGCGTTTGGATTCGCACTATAGGACGTATCTTATTGTAGTCATTGTTATAACAATGGTATGCTAAATTAACCAGGCAACACTGTTTTAATACAAATACAGCAGCTACTTGTTTTTTGTTTTGCTATAAACAAATAATGGCTTTTTATTTCACTGACTCTGTTGTTATTTTTGAGTAGCTGAAATGTTAGCTAAACAAAAGTAATTTAAAGTTTAAAGCTTTAACTTACCTTCAACCACTGCTTTTATAATGCCATAGTTAGCGTAGCCTGACACAAACACATTTAGCATTAATTTATATTTTGGCTGTGGCTGTTGTAGCGGTGGCAGCCGCTGCGTTACATTTTCTCTAGCTTATTTTTGCTGCCATGTCAGTGTTTTGTGATATTTGAACAATATTCAGATACTGAGCACACGGAGCAGGTATATTAGGCAAAGTTGTAAGCAGTAGTGCAGTGTTGAAAACTGTAGCCTATTATTAAACAACTTTCCCGCTGTGACAGGTGAAGACATGCAGGAGCCCCCAATTGATGAGGTGTTGAGCCAACTGAGGAGGCTTGAAGAAGGTAGTGCACCCTTAACATGTAAACTAGTTACTGGCAGGTAGACAGACTTGGACCTTTATGTTTTTAATAGCCTCTTAATGAGACACTTGAACTTGACTTGAACTTGAGCATTTGGTAAAATTTGGTAAAAGCCAAAGCATTGCTGATGAATAGCTGTTTTTTTTGTGTGTTCCATATCACCGTAGATTGAATGACATTGTGATTTTTCTAACTGTTGGTAAGACAAAGTAAGACATTTCAAAACATTACTTTGGATTCTGTGTACGTGAGACGGGCATTTGTCACCATTTTTGACATTTTATACACCAAAGCCCCGCTTTAATAGCATGTTAATCTGTAGCAATTGGGGTGTAATGTTCAATGCGAATTAAGTATAACGTTTTTGTAAAGGGTATGAGCTTTTACCTTTCATACAATAACATATTGTTACCCTTAATGTGTCTGCATTGACGAATTGACGTAGCAAGATTACGTTATATAGTTTTTTGTTTTAAAAAAAAGACAAATTTCGTTCGCAATAACGCCAGTTTTAACAAAGATAAACGAAGGCTGGGAAGAATTATCCTGCACTTCCGGATGAAGGACTCTCATGTCGCGCATGGGTTGTATGTTATTTTCGTTTTGTCGCTGGATAAAACGAGTTGTTCTGTGTGTCGATTTGTTTCCCGACTAACAAATCATTCAACAGTAGATATACTCTCGTTTTAGACGGTTAGGTATCGGACCCATTGTCAAGCGTTTCCTCTAACAGGCAGATCAAGAAGTGTAATATGATCTTGGTAGTGTACGACTCTTTGGGTGGACACACTTCCGTTTCCGCTTTAACGTTCGTTCATGTTTTGTTTAATATAATGAAAACTGTGTTGTGAAAACAGTGTGTGAACCACGCCAGCTTTAGTAAACACCAGGTTAACTGTGCTTTGTCCGTAAATTGCAATAAAGCTTCTACATAGAGGTCAGAGTTTGATGGAAACCTACGGGAATGTGAACCAATGGGAAGGCTCGCTGTGTCGACGACACGCTGATTGTCGAGCATTGCATTGTGGGTATGAAAGTCAGAATTGGGAGACAGACTATATTTCTCGTGTTGAAATAACACGGCAAGTATACGCGGTAATACAACAGAACAATTACTGCACATGTATAGAAATGATGGATGAGAAACGGGTTGCGGGAACATACCACCATGAGTGAAATGGGTGTGCTTAGCAACTGTTAGGCTGTGACGATGCTGAATTAAATTATCTTCAGTGAGGTACATCCTTACCTGTTACTCCAGCAATGGAGTTGCAGAACATGATGAATGGAGAATCATGAGATGTGATTAATATCTCCGGCTTGTAGAGAACAGCAACACTCTACAAGTTCCATTCTGAATTAAGATGTCAATTGAATTGAATGTTAAGTGCACTCGCATTAGTTAATAAGTAATTGTAAATTGATGTAGTTCGCTGAACACCTTGAGTTGAATGGCGAGCTTGAGCTACAAAATGACTAGTAAGATTCGCAGCAATACACGGTCGATAGATAATTTTATTGGCGATCTCATACACACCCCGTTCCCTAAATTGCAGAACTACTAGATGGGGGAGGGTTGACATTAATTTTGGAGCAGCACACTCCCTATGTGTCAAACATGGGGGATCCATTACACTGATGAAATGCATCAGATACGAGTATATGTGTAAAATTCCAAACTATCACTTTAACATAGTGGGTGTGAAAAATGGTGATGAAATCTTGTTCATTGCTCCAAAGCTAAAACTGAATTCTGGCGGCACCTGCCGGTTAAAATTAGTTACATCAGGAACTAGTGAACGCTTTCCTAGCAATTGAATAGTGTACACATGAATGAGTCAGTACAGACATGAGGTACTTCAGTCCTCTGTGGAAATGAAGTATGATGTGCTACATCTTCATTTCTACATATGGACAGATATCAAGGGTGTAATATAATATTAAAGCTGTTTCTTGTTGCATTCAAGGTACAAGAGTCCTGGATAAAGAAATAAAGGAGGCCAAGTCAGACAATGACTCTTTGCAGAAGGAGCTGGAAACTTGTAAGACACAGAGTCATCCTTAGTGTTTAATGCGTACCTTCAATCCGTATACAGTAGCTATTACTAGTATTTGGCCAAATACAAACAAAAAAAACATTCCAGTAAAATAAAAGCAGTCTTTTCTAATTATAGAAATATGTACGTGTTTAAAGTCCTCTGCATTTTGACATATGCTCTCTTTCAGTTTCAATTTTTATTATTATTATTGCAGTACAAAATGAAGAGTTACAACTGGAGGGAATCAGTGGAGAAAAAGAAGGTACATGTTTGTTAATCAGACTCTTGAGGTGCTTATGTTGTAATAAAAGACAAAAGTGACACTGTTGTACTGTTGTGCAGTACAACTATCAGGGTTTCGCTTGTTTAATGTACAATTCATGCTTTGTTTCACTATTTATTTACAAACAAACCCATTTGTAAACGCAGATACAGATAGTAAATAAGAATGAGATGATGTTTTTCCTCCAGACTTGAAGAGGATGCTGCAGTTCCAGTATGAGGAGGCTGAAGTGGAGTTTTCCAGGTGAGCTCTACACTATCTTAATCAATAACATCACTGAAAGTCCAAAGGTGAAAGGAGATATGAGGAGTGTGCACTTTTGGTGTTTGCAGTAGTTTGAACAAGGCCCCTCAACCTTGATTGACTTTAGGGGTGTGTTTCTGATGTTTAACACCAGGTGGCAGTAAATTATCATAGTAGTATCCTGGATGTCTGAAATCTCCTGAGATTTTCTCTTTTGTTAAATTGCCTGATATTGTAGCTTCTCTTTTCAAAATTTTTTGTGACATACTGTATTAGAAATCATTTCCTTATTTTATCTGGCGCAAGTTTTACCATTTAATGTAAAATTTCCATTTTTATTTTTCACACATTTGCCCAAGTTCCAGTTCATCATTTTGTAATTTAATTATAATCAGACAGTCTGCGGTCCTGGTAATGGTACATTTTTATTTATATATGGCTACAACTGAGTTTTGATTGGTGTCAACTCTTTGAAGATTAAGCATGTGGTAATGATGGGCTGTGTTCCTAAACATTGTTTGATGGATTTTGCCATGTCTGTTGGTAGTGCATGATGCTAATATGATGCAGATTTTATGTACCATTCCAGTACTTTCACTGGATCCAGTATAGCAGTATCATGTGAACAGTTCCAGGAGGTACATGACCTGGATATGAACTCAGCTCATGATGTGATGAAATGGTCATGTGACAGAAAACTCTGGCATTGTCACAGAGCAACACATAAAAATGTTTAGGTGGTGATGAACAATAGAAAATAAGCAACTTTTAAACCCTTGCACTATACAACCAATTAAATTATTGTGGACTTTTTTGCATGTTAATTTATTGTTATGGATGAGGAAATTTGTGTGTTTTCCAGGCAGGTGCAGCTGAACAGGAAATGGGAACAGCTGCTGGAACAATATAAATGCAAAATGCAGGAATTAAAGCTTAAACAACGGAAGCAAAGGTACCTGTTCAGCAAAAAGTATTTGTTAAAAAAATCAAACAAGCAAACACAAAAAAACTTACAGGATGACCATGCAATGCCATAGTACTGGATATTCTCAAATACTTACTGTTGTTATCTTTGTTCCTGCAGGATGAATTTTGAAAACCAACTTCAGCAGTTGATAGAGATGCATAAGAATCTGTATTCAGTCTTTGTGAGTATGTCAGTTTAGCACAAAAATTGTGAATTTTAGAAAGGTTTCCTGTTCAGATTTTTCCCAGATGCATTTAGTAGGATTTACAGAAGTGTAACTTGGTGCTCATTTTGTGAATGGCTGGTGTTCTTAAAATTCTGATCCAGACTCCAGAGGGACTCCCAGCTGAAATCAAGAGTGCTGAGGTTGGAATAGCTCAGCTGTCAGCAGCCGGTAAGAACACGCACATAATTTCAGACTGTTCTAGTGCACGCACAAATGCAGCCAAACATTTCTTTTTGGACATGTATGAAAATAGTTTTCCACTTCCATTGATCTGTTCTTGTCGTTTGAATATTGTAGTCCAGCTGAAGTTGGCTCAGCTGGACTGCCCAGATGAGGAATTGGAAGAGGTGAATAACCACAAGCAGGCAGCAACAGCCGAACAGACTTAGGAGTAAAGCAGCATCAGAGTTTATGATAGCAGTTTATGATAGTGACTCATTTAATTTCTCACGTGCCACGGCTTCATTTCCTATCCTTGCTGTCAGATTAAATATTCTGTCTGCTTCTGGGAAACAGAGGAAAAAATTAATAAGAGTTTGATTGTGTGTGCACTTTTAACTTTGTACTTTTGAAAAACGTTCATCAGTCTGCATTTTGCAGAATCCACACACGGTGGACATTTATTCCTCTGAATTTGGCTGTTTACTTTTGAGTGTTTGTTCAATTGTTATATGAATCACAAGTTTGCTTTGTGACATTTTCAGCCTTCTCAGAGTAAAAACTAATCCACATTAAGAACTTGCATTTATTCACTTACACGTACAGTAAGTGTTAACATGCATCTGTGGAATTAGACATTTTACATTTTGTGCCTGTTAATAACTCTATTCTGTGTTGTAGTATGTGTACCTTTGTTTAATATTGTAAATGTGTTCATAGAGTTTTAAAATATAGTAAAGTTTAGTGTTTTACCAATTGCAGTCGAAGACATTTTATTTTGTCATGTCAATGAGGCGATCAATGAAAATAGTACAACCATTCATTGAAGTGTATACAGATATGTACAGTGTGCATACAGACTTAGAACAGCCACAATAAGCCTTGGTTTTCTAGAGATTTAATATCATCAAATATAATACTATCTGTGGTTTTGAAAAATTGAGCATATTTGCCAAGTGCCACAGATTTTTCCTAATTAATGCGTATTAATTTGCTGCTAAAATCACTTTAATTAAAAATGGACACAACAAGGCACTTTGATAACATGAGGATGATCATAATCTAATATGTTCTTTAAAATATCAACCAGCCCTTTATACAAATATCTACAACATCAATATTACCCCTGAAGTGTCCATGTAGAAATATATCCTCCAAGCTTTCAATGTACAATAACACAGAGATAAAAACTAAATGGTTTGGTGCCCTGACTTGCCAAGGCTTGGAATTGTACCATACAGTTTAATCTTTGGTTCAACAGTGTTTACAGAAAAACTGGTTAGGAGTCCTGTAAAGGGCGTAGGTCTGAGTAGGTAAGTGGCTTATGTAAGCGTTGCCCAACTGTGGTGCTGCAAAATGTAGCTTTCCTTTTCCTTTTCTCTCTCCATTCCTGTAGCGATAAAACATTCCAGGATGGAAAGAGGAATGGGAGCACATTTTTGAGTCATATTGAAAATATCTGTTTCTCCTGACTTAGGGCTAAATGTTTTACTTTTATTTACATAACATACAATGAGTAGTACACACAATCACTCCTCTGACCATCAGGCTTAGGCCCTATGAATGATTATTTCACACATTTAACCCGTAGACACAGGGCCACACCTTAACAGAAAGGTACTGATCTCTTTAGAGGCCAAAGTTCACAAAAGCTTAAACTTTATATGAAAACTTTACTGCTGCAACAATTAAATGCCATTCTGATTTTGTCTCACTCTTCCACATCTACTCACACCTAAATGTCCCACACTTCATTTTCTCCATCTTTCCTTTCCTATACCTATATCCTCATTTCTGTTCTCTGGTCTGGTTAATAATAGTTCTCTGTTTTGTACAGGCCTTGGCAGCCACTGGCACGCCATACTGTATATCCACAGAGACACACTCACTCCCAACATTATCAGGTTCAAACTACACAAACACAAACAGAACAATTACAAGGCAAGTGCAGTTATATAGACTTGTTTTTGGCTGTCTTTCTGTCCGAGTGGCGCATTCTCTCAAGCCGGATTTATATGAGCCCATTTATAGGTAAAAGTTGCCCTACTGTGTGTTTGGTGAGACATTAGCCCACAGAGCCAGTATGCAAGTGGAGTCACTCTTCTTTCTCTCAGTCACCATAAAAGGTAAAAATAGTACCAGGTCTTGGCACAAAAGCACATTCAAAGCTCTAAAACTACACTTTGCTTTTAGTGTTTTTTTAGATTGTCTTTTCAAGTTTCATTATGATGTGTGTGAAAATCCAGGAAGGTTGCAGTGTATTGCCACAGAGGTACTTTGATAGTGACTTTGGCACATACGGGCAATGAGTCTTTTTGATCATCTTGTATATACTGTATAGTCTCCATATGAAAGGTTGCTTCTCCATCTTTCGTTACGCCAGGCTATTCCCCATCTGTTAACAGAAGAGGGATAACAGTGAATGCAACAAACCCACTCAGTGGACAATCCTGACTCTCTAAAGTTGTATCTTATTCAACTTAACTTAATCACGACCCTTTTATTTAACCAGTACACCAGGAATGGTCAAATGAAACTCATTACAATTTAAAGTGGTGTAATATTGTTATAGAAGATATTACGGCTCTACTGAAAAGCAATACTTAGACTGATTTATTGATTTAGACTGAATATACTCTATAAATTGAATACATACATACAGACGTTTTGACTATTTTTTCAAAAACCAGTGAAGAGATCTATAAACACAGAGGTAATCTCCCAGTAGGTGTGATCTGGTGAAGATACGGATTTGGACAAAGTAACTACTAGGGACAGAAACATACAACTACCACCATTATGTCACCTAGATAACGATAACTGTTTCATGTGGTTTTGCATCATTGAAAGACGGAGCCATACTTAGAGGATTGTTGGGCCTTAGTGGAGGTATGCGCTATAATGAGTGCCCTTCTTGTTCTCAGTGCTACTGCTACTTAAAACACATGTACAGTATATTGTTGTAGTTGATGTAGCTGATGTTCACTATGGGATTTGATCTTTATATTTGAAATGCATGGCTTTCAATTTAGCTCGAAGCAGTCTAACCCCTACATTTCTCGAGACTACTTTGGTTACATCTTCTTGCAGTCCTCTCTACCTATGCTACAAACATCTTTGCAGTGATAAATTACCTCAAAGCGACTGTAGACCTTCTTCTCTTTCCTCAAGCTCTCTATCCTCTTCAACAACCCCTCTCTTTCCTGGCTGTTGCCCGGTGGTCGCAGAAATCGATTCCTTTTCATGGAGTTCTGTCTCTCCAGCCCCTTCTCTCCCGCTTCACCATCTTTGTCCCCTCCTGCTTCTTCTCGCTCATGTCGGACCTTCTGGCTGTTGGCCGAGATCTGCTCCAGAATAACTTTGGTGTCATCTCGTAGGTTGCTATTGAACAGAACAGAGCTGTTAGGGGACTGGTATCGGGATGGACCTGATATGCCTGTTGATGATGTTTTGTAATTGGTTGTGGTGTGGTCAGGAGGAGTAGATCCTGTGTCTTTAGAAGATGAACCTGACTTTTTGCGAGAATCTTCAGAGATTTCGATGACGGTGCTCATGGTCCTATCATCTCCAGCAGATTTCTTGTCTTTATCCTTGGGCCCCAGGAATCCCTTTAACCTCTGAGTCTGCTTCTTGAGGAAGTCCAGTGTCTTTCCCTCACCTTTCCCCTCACTCACTAGAGTATTGATGGATGTATTAGAGCCCATAACTTTGTGATGTCCATCCTTTGAATCATCAAGTGTCATAGTTGAAGAACTATGAGAGCGGCTCTTTTTCAATTCACTCTTCTCTGCATCTGTGGCATCTGTTGTCAGAATCTCCTCACCGCAGGAGATGCGACGAGGATTTAGTCCTTTCAGCTTATGTGGCTCTCGCTTGAAGATTTTAGGTGAAGGAAGAGGCTTTAGAGACTTGAATATGTCTTTCTTTGAACCCTCTGACACACTCTCCTCTTTGTGAGTTGATGTCTCTGAAGGTTTCAGGTGGATCGCTGATGGCTTGGCGGAGATTGTAACTGGCCTTGAAGGTCTGTGAGTGAGTTCTGAAAGTTTTGTTGAGATGTCTGGCTTCTTTGGTTCAGGTTCTGCTGGGCTGACAGAGACAGTTGGAATGTTAGGAGGTGAAGTATTTTGAGGTTTGTCAGAAAGGTCTGGCTTTTTTTCTGCCGGCTCTGGGGCTTTCGGTGATGAGTCTGTCCCCATTCTTGAGGCTTTTCTCTTGGCAGCCAAGTCTTTGAAATACTGAAGTCGACTGGCTGGGTCATTCATGTTCAGAGATTGTGTTTGCTGATGTTTGAGGGAGTCTGTCATGACCCCAGAGGTCTCATCAGTTGGTGGAGTCTTTATCTCTTCAATTGTTTTTTGAGGTTCCTCTTTTGGTTGATGCTTCTCTTTTAAGAGTATCTCCTCTTTCTCTTTCTCCTCTTTTTCTTTCTGTCTCTCTGTCTCCTCTGTCTCTTTCCTCTCCTTTTCCCTCTTTTCCTCAGCCTTCTTTCTCCAGTCAAATGGCTCACGAGACATTGACCTCCTCTTCTCTAGGATCTGCGCCACAATCGAGGAGGTACGGACTGTGTCCAACCCATCATCTTCCTCTGTAGCTGGTTTTAGACCCAGGCTACCACTGTGCATCTCTGCCTTGGAAGATGAAAATATAAGCGAGGAGCGCAAGCGGGAGCTACGCTGAAGGACTGGATTAATACGTGAGCGGAATGATTCATGTTTGGACAGGAAGGTATCTGGAGCCTCTTTTGCCTCGATGTCCACACCCAACTCTCTTACTGCACCCTTCTGTGGCTCTCTCTCCCAGTCGTTCTCAACCTGCCTCTCATTTTTCTCAAGTGCAAATGGCCTATAGTCACTGATTGAAGAAATTAGATCCTTGGTTGTTGGGGCAGTGTCTTTACTGGAGCTCTCAGGTAAGATGGGTTTTCCAAAGCGTGGTCTCAGAATATCTGGTCTGGGCTTGGAGGGAACATTTAGTTTCTCCTTTGTCCCAAAGCGAGGTACTGAACTTTCAGCAGCAGTTGGCTGCTGAGATGGTGAAGGATCTTCAAATGCATCAGGCCCCAAAGGCTGAATCAGACCTTCTTCTCTTGTGTCTTCACAAGTGCTGAGATAAGAGTTGATCCTCCAACTCCTAAGGCCTTCCCTAACACTTGAGTCTACATCGCGCTCTTGACCAGATTGTTTGTGAAACATTTTCTTCTCTGGAGGATGGGGCTGTGTGGGGGAGCTCTGGCAGGCATAAGCCTGACCTACGGTTGGCCTCTTGTTGGAGGAACCTCCTTCATACCTCCCAGCTAATGGAGGAGCCTGTAGTCCCTCAGGTCCTCTGAGGTCATCAGATGAAAAGTATTCTCTGCCATAAATTCCAGGATGGGGCTCCAACTCTGGTCTGAAGTTTGAGTCTGAATACTGTTCAAGGGCTGGTTGAGCAGAAAGACCTCTAAGTCTGTCGTAGTGTCCATGGCCAGAACCAGGCCCAGGCCCCTCATGGTAGAAATGGCTACTTTGGTTCTGCTCCCTGTGTAGAAATACAGTTTGTCTTATTTCTTTGGTTACAAAATGATAGTGACATGTAAAGGTATATATTACATCATAATTATGTTTTCAAACATCAGACAAATAAGTATTAAAGTGTCAACAACCTGTGGAAGTCTGTCTCCTCCAGATTATTCATGACTCTGTGCTTCATGTATTGCCTGGATGAACTGTAGTTCTCTTGGGTTCCCTCTGCATAGCTGTGTCTCTTGAAGGCATTTATCTCCAGCTGCCTGGACACTATGGATCTTCCCTGCTCTAGGAATGACTGCTGCAGACGAAACTGTTGCTGTGAATACTTCCCAATTGTAATTCCTGCCCCAGGTTCAATGGTGTGACGGAATGGGTCATTCCTCCGGAAAGGAAGAGCAGGGTTACGATCAGAGTCTCCATAGGGGAAGGCAGAGGGAATTTCGGGCTGTCGGAGGAAACCCATTGGGTTACGCAAAGACTGGCTCCTCTTCAAACCAAACTGGCTGCTTAAGTAACTGCTGGTGCTGCTCGTGTCAGCGGCAAATGGCACAACAGATGGATCAATACTTAAAGGTTCCGACTGAGCAAAAAGAATGCGAAACTCTTCATCAAATGTGGCTACTAGCTCTCCAAGGAAGAGGTGGGCGATGCAGCGGTGGATCTTCTCAAAAGACCACGTGAAACTACAAGACAATAAGAGAGAACAGTGGAGACTATCAAATCTCTTTCATTTACAGTGTGAGTAAAATTCTATTTGTGCATTGTAGTCATAGCAATGAAATGTATTCGGCTGACTCACCTGTAGTTCCCACTGAGTACAGCCCTGCAGTCAGCCAGTAGGAACCGGTCTTTCACCTGCCCCTTAAATGATTTTCCTGTCCTGGAAAAATAAGTTATTCCTGCAACAGTCCTGACACGTATCATCTGTAAGACCCAAAATTCAATCATGTTATCAAGAGAAAATTATGCATCAAAGACAAATAAAAGAATGACAAATCTTCATCAAAAAGTACAAAGTCTTCATACATTTACACACACTTTTGAGATGTGGTGAAACAACTCACATGAATCAAGTCCAAGTTGACTTTGCAGTTGATGACCATAGCAACAAAGTGATGCGCATCCTGCTCATCCAGCAGAATGTAAACGGGAACATGACGTGCTGCTGCATCCAAGAGGTCAGCAAAAATGTCAACATCTGTGAACGTGTCCATCACCACAGCAATAACCTGTAAGAGAAAAGCGAACAAGAAAATCAGCCTGTGAATTTGTTCAGGATAATGAGTCTTTCCCAGCCTAGATTAATTTCCCAGTAGTTAATTACTAGCCTTAGGAAACTGAATAGGTAGTTAAGAATTGCTTTAGAGTTGGCTCTGTGACATAATACAGTATACCAAATGCAACTGCCAAATATTTACATAATTTGAAATTATCCTTGCAACAATGATTGTCCAATGTATTTATTTGCAAAATAAGAAAAAAACTAAGTTTCGTGCTTGTGAAAAGGACACATGTACAGGTATTTGGTGAGTTCATCAGTAGAATGTAAATCATGATGGAGATTGAGATCCCATGGTTGTAAGTGTCATTTGGCACTTGGCTCCCAATGAAAAATGCTGTGAGTGCCTGTATATGATGCATACTGTGCACAATAATAGTTTAACTGAGATAAATGTGTGCACAGCTACAATCAAAGCAAAGATTATTGACGCTTGCCACCCGGCTGCCTCCTTTGTGCACGTGGAAACAGGCTCACTTATACCACTGTCTGACACAACACTTACACCACTATGTGATCGTAGGAGAGGTATATTCATAAATTTTTTCACAACTAAAGAGACAGACAAGCAATGACTAATAACACATAAATAAATGGAGGACAGACAGGCAAAAACACGACCCAATATACAAACGGGTTTGACAGCTCGTGACATTTGGCACATGCATTTTGTGTTTAGCAAAGGCCCAGCCAGTTAGACATAAAACTGAAAGGGAGTGGTGGTGAAGTTGGCAGTGGCAGACAATAGGTAAGAAAAAACTAACAATGAGATAACATAGTCCATTCATAGGCACTGGCTACATTTTATCTTAAGTTATTTTTTGAAGAGATAACACTTGACGGGTACATGTTGATAAGAGAGAAAGAGGATATACACTTAGCTAAAAATGATGAGTTAAGTTATCAAATCATGGGTGCTTTTTCAGGCATGACAAATTATCACTATGTGTGCTTGGAAACAAGAACATTTACATTTGGAGTGTGCTTTTATTGTTAAACATGAGTGATGACTAAATCTAATCTTCACATGGCATTATTCCTCAAAGGTAAATGCAAACCAGATTTGCAAGTTTGCAAACATCTCCCTCCTCCCTCCTGGTTCCCATCCCTTTCTTTTACTAACCTGACGTGCATTCTTGATGAGTCTCCTGGCCTGCTCCTTGATGCTTGGCATGTCAGGGTCAGAAGGGTTAACCAGAGTGGTGACTTCTGTGGGCCCAACAAAGCTGTGCTGAGGCAACGGCCAGCCCAGGTCCAGCCCTGGGGCTGCCAGGTCTGACTGGATGGGCCAGTAAGTGTCTGAGGAACCTTCCTCCTCAAGAGCCCCCTCATGGTATGTCAGCTCTGGGATGCTGGAGCTCAGGCTGGGTGCCTGGATCAAGGTCTTGAGATCGGAAGA
>OMOW01000777.1:2794-19212 GCA_900312555.1 Lamprogrammus exutus | reverse complement strand
TCTGAGCTGCTCAACTGAGGGAGAGAGTAGCAATGAAATGACATAAATAGACTGATGGGAACAAACTTTGTAAAATACATATGGCATTAATGAAAACATATATTAAAATATAAAAAATATAATGATCTGATTCTGACTCTCTGTAGGCCAGCAGAGAAGGCGTTGCTGGCCCTGACGGCCCACCACTGCCATTTTCCTTTAATAATCCTGAAATCTGGCTCTGTGCTTTATGCCCCCATGTGTCCCCATACTGAGATTGCAGTTTGATGCCAGGTTTGATAGGGCCTTACACATCTTACTGTAAAATATATTATTTTCATATAGTCTTGAAAACAGCATAGAAAATGTCAAATTTATTTCATTGGAATTTTCTATCATACCAGCTTTCATTTGGTCATTGTGCATTCCACAAAGCAGTACAGTAGCTACAATACAAGCTGGGTCCCTACAATGTCTAGATACACATCGATGTTAACAAACCTGATATTTGTTGCAGTTACTTCAGGTACTACACAGAATTTCTATCTTTAATAAGTCACATTTTTCTCCAGAAACATTTCTAGGGTCAGGGTTAGGTTTTTGTATCTTTGCTTTGCTACTTCCCCACGTTGGTGTTTTATGTAGCACCTGATGATTAATGCACAATCAGCATTATCAGAGGGAGAGGTAGTAAAGTTCACAGGCAAAACAAAAGAACCCAGATGGCCAGACTATCCCTACTCTCTCATTAGAATTACTGTAGCTGCTGTTCTTGTTGTTCACATTTTTATATTTTCATTTATTTGCACAGGGAGTTTAATGGAAGACATTGGTGAAATGATTCTTCAGCTTCGGAGACAAGTGGAAAGCATGTTCAGCATTAAGTACGGTAAGATGCCTGGAGCGGTGGAGCTTAACCCTCTTTCACACGTGTCTGGAAGTTATGTTTGCTCCATAGATTTTATGTAAACCTTTAAGCTCCTCCACACATGCATGTACACAGGGAACATGAGATTTTATGCACACTAAGATTTTACCCATTTTACCCATGCACACAAAGTGCAAAGTTGAGCTTTCATTTCATTTCAGTCTGGGGCAAAGTGTAACATGAAAAATAATTATGTAAGTGCGTCTTATGCGTGCAAAGTGAGATGTTTGATCCAATGCTCATTTACCCGTTTTATCACTTGTGTAACTTTCTGAAAGACACAAATGTACTCTGTCTCCTCAAAGAGCAGATAATGTAGAGACGCAGCTTTTGGTAGTAAATGGCAGATTTAGTCATGGGACTGCTGAAAAGCTATTTGGAGGCTTGAGAGCAGTGGAGGATCCTCTAGTCCTGTTGAATGTGTTATTACATCCTATACAGACCCAATACAGAGAGAAAAAATACACTTTATCGGCATAAATCATAGTTGGAGCAGCAAGAAGTTAAAAGACGTTTTCCATTTTACAGTGTTTCATTCTGCATTTTCATCCTCTGTAGCTGAAGCTCTGGGTCTACCTGAACCAGCCAAGGTTCCCTACTCCAAGTTCCAGATGTATCCAGATGATCTCTACGTCACTGGGCTGCCTGAGGGAATATCACTCCGGAGGCCCAACTGTTTTGGAGCTGCCAAACTGCGTAAAATCTTGGCTGCAAGCAGTCAGATCCAATTTGTTATCAGAAGGTGAGAGGAAATGAAAAACGTAATAACATAATTTTTAATGTGTTAATAATATAATGAGTTATCATGCGTGAATATTTTAAGTCACTTTGTTTGCCTCCAGGCCAGAGCTACTAACTGAGCAACTAAAACAAGAAATGCCTTCCATCGCTGCCTGTGATTCAGGTAAATCTGTCTGACGCCTGCTCTTTGGGATTTTTATCCCATGTAGACATGTAACAGATATGTACACTTGAGTAATTTCATGAACAATAGCCCATTGTGCATTTCGCCACTTTAGCAAGATCAAAGCCTAGTTAAAAGGACTATACAGTATGACAGTGCTTATTGCTTATTTGCTGACTTCAGGAGAAAGTGATGAGATTATCAACATTAATTTTGTATTTGTACATTTAATGCAAAATGTATCTACGGTGTGTTTAGTTTATCTTAGCACAAAGACCGGAAACTGAGAAATGAAAAAGTTTGGTCAAAAATGAAAATATCTCTTGTGTTGTATTGTATGTTGTTTTGGGAATATCAAGCTAATCCCTAGTACACCCAAGAGTTAGTTTAAAGCTAAAATGGTACCACACACCAAGCTGTGGTTGGTCAGTAAGTAATCCCTGTCTGTAAACTAACTGCTTATTATTCCACAGTGTCTCATTGACATTTTCATTACACACACAGTCAGTTCATTTACATGCACATTAACCACTTAAACCTGTAAGGAAAAATCCACACTTTTATATTTATTGCTCAGCAAAGCCCACTCTTGCAGTAAGCATTGCATATAATTAATCATTTTTATTAAGGAGACCAGCACAGCAATAAATCTAGAACATTCACAGTGAAGATTGTTCAGTATGTCAAAAACTTAAACTGAAAATGAAAAAAAAAAGTATTTGTATCAAAACTTCACTCTCCATTAAGGCACCTCAACTTTGTCACCACAAAAAGTTACCTTTTTGATGTTTTGTGCTTTCATGTCAATTTTTGTGCAAATGTGACCTTGATTCATGAAGTCAGAGTGGTTTCTAGCAGCCTCGTCCAGAGTAGAGTAGACCTCTGGTGCTATTTACCGGTTCATGCAGGCTGTAAAGCTCTCTTTCTGGGTAAGGGTTCTTGATGCTGAGCTAAAGGCTTTATGGAGCTACCTCCACCGAGTGGGCGCTTTCAAGCACATGAGTAGGGACTTCCTCTGGGTAAGGAGAGTAACTATCCCCCCTTCCTATTCCTTCCACCCTTCAGGCGCTTTCCTCATCACCTTCAATCAGGCTGAGGAAGGTAGATGCCAGCTCGCTCATTCTCTTGACCCTGACCTTTGTTAATGGTTACTGGGAAAGCCAGCCTGACAGGGAACTGCCGCCTGACAAAGGTGAAGGGAAGCTCAGCATTTCTGTCATAGTGAGGAATCTTTGGCATGAGGATCCTTTGACGCCTGTTTGTCCCTACAGCAATCTCGCACTCAATCACCCTGTCCATCATCTGCACCACCACCATCCTGGTGCTGTTCTTGAGAATTCGAAGGTTCCGAAGCATTATGACTGGAGCTCCTACTTTCGTTTTAATTTTATGGTCAGGTATTCCAGAGGGTGTCAATGAGTTAAGGAACTTGACAGGCAGTACATCCTTGTTATTGTCTTCCAGAGCTGAGTCAGCTGAAAAGTAGACATTATCTTCTCCGGGGAACATGGCCAAGCATATGTTGATGTCTCTAATATCCTCGTTCAGAGAAATGTATACAGTGCCTTTGAGAAGGTTCTCTTTGTCACCACATCCATTCTGGAGGTCAGGGAAGGTCTCAGCAATCAGAGTCTTCAGATCCTTCACCAAGGAATTTGGAGGAATCTGGATCTGAACTTCACTCTCCCTGTGTTTAATTTTACCTTTCTCCAAATCAAGAAGATAGCTGGAAAACTCATTTTCAGCCTTGTCAGTCCTCATGTTCACCTGCAGCTTGTGTTCCTGCATGAGAGGATAGAGGGGTGACATCTGGATGCAAGCTTTGACTATTTGAGCCCTGCCTGCTCTCTTAACTGGGAGTGTCTGCCTTGGGTCTCAAGCAGGACAACTTTGCTGTCCCAAGGTTTGTCCGACTCCATCAGATCTTCAGAAATATTTCTGCACACTCAACATTAAAGCGGTGGATACTGAAGATCTCATCCCAGATGATCAATCTGTTCTCTTAGATCAGCTTAGCTGGTGGGGATTCAGCTTTGATGGCACAGACAGAGTTTTCGAAACCTTGAATGAGCAGTCCTACCACCATCAAGGTTTTGAGCAGCCAAGCCTGTGTTGCCAACACACAGCACAATGCCATGCTCTTCCCTGATCTTAGCTGCTAAGCTTCTACCTCCGTAGCCTTCAGGTGAGTTCAGAATGAACTGTTTTGTGATTTTGTCCTCTTTTGGTGCATGCACTGCCTGATAGATAGCCTCATCATGAAATTATATGTTCGTCATTCAGCCCAGGATAAAGCAACTCTGCAATTTTTTCTTTGTTCCTCTGTGTTGAATCTTTTGGACCTGAAGACTTTTGTCTGCTTTTCATCCTGTGTGAGTTCTTTTGGCTGTGGCATATCCTTGTAATTGGACAGACTACCTCCCATTTGTGACAGTTCATGCTCAATTACAAGCAGCACCTGATTTTGACAGTCATCACTGAGCTGGTCCCAGAATCTTTCAAATAGATCCTTGGGCTCTGAGGGTTGGCAGTAGTGTAGGATAATAGCAAAGGTTTCTCTGACTTTTCTTGAGGATGCGTAGCTTGAGACCTCATGCATAGCAGCAATCCACTCTCTGTCGTCTGTTAATAGGGTGTACACTAGGAAATTGTTACCTGACTTTTGTGGAGATTCATTTGCGCGAGCCAATCTCTGGCGCAATGGGTTCATATATGATACACAAAGGAAATTGTACTATATGGCTATAGTGGACACCATGCATGAAAGGGTTTGTGGGAAACAAGATGTTGTGTTTGAAGTAGCATAACATTAGGTAATTGTTACCTGACTTTTGTAGAGATTTGTTTGTTCAAGCCAATAACTGGCACTTTGCATTGCGGCTTGCCGACAGTGATGGTAGCTTGTTTTTCGGCATGATGAAAATAGTTTATCTTTGGAAAGGAATGGGGCTTGTTTTTTGCTTTTGAGATGTTCTCCAACGTGTCAAAGTGGTGTTCATCAGTAGGTTCCATTCATGTCCCCTACTACTATAATTTGGTAATGCAAATAGAAAATAACACATTGAATCGAAAAGCATCCTTTGCAAATGCCGGATCCCTGAACAATGTTTTTGGCAAGTTTGGAGGCGATTGGAGGAATGGTGCTCGTTGTATTGACGTACATACACACACATACAGTACATACACACATGCGCTCTTTGCCCAGTGCTACAGCGCCACTCAAGACAGTCTGGGTTACCTTTATTTTAAGGGAACCTGGAAGTCCCCTCAATGATCCAGTTTTGTTTATAGCGATTATTTATATTTTAGACCTTTGAAAGAATAATTAAAAACCTAGTACTGGGTCTGCTTGAGTTGTTTAAACTTTGATTATACTCATGTGGGTACAAAGTATGTGCTTCAAACACCCACATTGCCTCTTTAATTCCATCACAATTAATCCCCGGATGCCTAGAAAAATACTTTGCGAAAAAAATAAAACGTAGCGAGGCTCGTTGTTAGCTGCTGCAGTTAGCAGATGCCTCTCCTGTCCGCTCTGGTGAATTGGCACAGGACAGGTAAGCACGCTCCTGTGAAATGCTGGGCAAATTCAATTGATTTTAATAGAATCGAACATTAGGGAGACAGACAGAGAGGGACAGAGGAGGGAGAGCAACACTCTCTCTCTTTTGCCACTTCTTGGTAAACAAATGAATTTCACTGGAGATCTGACTCGTGTATTTTCCATTTATGTGCATCCCAGGACATAAGTTTATACAGAGTAACAGGCCTAGATTATATGATTTGTAAATAGATTTACTAAACATGTAAATGTTCTAATCAGAGCAAGCCACCTGGGGGACTCTCCTCATTACGCAACATGTCACCTACATGCAGTGAACCATGTGAATTCAGCCCACGTCTTACACGCATTTTTGCTTTAGTCATGGTGCAGGCAAAAAGTTTGCATGTAAACTTCATGAGTTGGTAAATAACACAGCTTTGGTGAAATTATTAAATGGATTTCTCGTCATACTCCTGGTATGACAGCAAATAAGCATATTACACTGGGGTGTGAGTATTTACATATCTATGAGTATGTGTACCAAAACACCAAAATGAACTAAATTAAATGTTAAGCCCTAGAAAAATAATTGGACAGTTTTGCTCCGGATACATAATTTATTAAAGTGATTCAAGCTTCAGGAACTGAATGATGAATTGAATTCCTTAACAGTATGATCAAACTAAATCTGGGTCTTACTGATTTTGAACTGTAACTGCACGGAAACACACAATAAAATATTTATGTGTCTGGAGGATTTAAACCTTTACCCATTTCACATATTCTTATATTTAAAGTGTTGAAGCGACATAATGATACAGAGTCTTTCTTGCATTACGTTATCTAATTACCTTCCAGCATGCATCACATTAGAGAAATAAAATCTTTCCAGGCAGAAGAAAAGCTTTAGGATGAAAATTCCACCATCGGAAGCTTCTAATGCTGGTTTTAGGTGCTATTTTCTCTGAATTCAGCAAGCTTGAGGTAAAATCCATTTTTGATGCAGTGAAAAAGTCCTTCCTGGGATTTTCTACAGATTTCTCTGCCTTTTCATTGTGACAGATGGAACAAAGATTAATTTTAATGCTTCTTGCATTTAACAAAAAACAAAAGTTTAACCTTTGAATGCTTTTCCAAAGAGCTGGATGCCAAGGACGCAGTAACAGTAACAGAGGATACTGCTGCAATATCCAAGAGACCTGCATTCTCAGGTACATTTTCACTTGAAACAGAGATTTGATGTGTTGATGGATGTAATATGAATGAGCTTTGGGTATTGACATTTATAATCCTCACTATTTAAACTCAACAGTACAAAAGGATGGCTGACTGTTTTTTAAACTCTAAAAAAATTAATTTGGGAATAGATGAATTTTCAATAGCATACTATTGTGCATAAACCATCCTCTGTCTCCTGGTTACAGATTGCTTGGAGCCCAAATTGTCCAGGATTGACCTGGCCAATACATTGCGAGAACAGGTCCAAGATCTGTTCAACAGGAAGTATGGGGAGGCATTGGGCATCAAGTACCCCGTCCAAGTGCCTTACAAGAGGATCAAGAGTAACCCGGGCTCAGTCATCATCGAGGGCCTTCCTCCCGGCATCCCCTTCAGGAAGCCCTGCACCTTTGGCTCCCAGAACCTGGAGAGGATTCTGGCAGTCGCTGACAAAATCAACTTCACCATCACCAGGTGAGAATGCTGTCACATGACTCATGTCAGTTTTTTGTTAAGGGTAAAGAGTAGTATGACATCTCAAATCATGACAATATGATCAGTTTACACTTGAAGTACACTTGATTAGCTTGTTTTTTGCCTATTAATCATTTTTTTTGTGATCTTTTGTGTTTTACAGACTATTGTGTTTTATGTATTATTAGTGCTATGTTTTTTATCATGTTCCTTGCAATATGTTTTATGTTCTCATAGTGATGTCCTAGTTAGCGAAAGACAATTTCCCACAATGTGTGAACAATAAATTTGTGTTCTATCATTCTCACTGTGCAACCCGAAAAAAACACCCAAAATCCTTTAACCAACAAAAGTGTACCCGACTTTGACTTCCACTGCTGCATAACTGAGGATCGCGTAGGGTTTGTTCATGGGGGAAAAACAAGTGATGACCTTAAAAAGGATGACATATTGGATTCTAACATGATTACTTTTTATATCAAAATCACAATTTAAAGTTTTGCAATTTTCAACAATATTAAGCGTTAAACATCAAGCCATGAACTTCCTGTATGGAAGTGGTGTGAGGCTCAGTATGGGTTGCTATTCAAACCAAACACTTTTGGACGAAGAAACGTTGATGAATGGTAGTAGAAAATGTGACAATAAGAAAGGTAAGGATAAATCAACATACAATAAAGGGTAAAGAGACAATGTTTGTTCCAGCTAGGCAAGTTAGACATACCATTTTTTTTGTGTCCAGGCCTTTTCAAGGACTCATTCCAAAACCAGGTAGGAACAGAGTTTTTTTCATTATTTTAATTTGGATTGAGACATAATTTGGCAATTGCATCACATGTCATAATTTCATTTATTCTCTATCAATTTTGTCAGCACCTCGACGTGTTACTTTACTAAAGAAGGCCTACGCTTCAATAAGTGGTGAGTAGCACATTATTATGCAGCATGCATGATTTGTAGCGCTGTCAGTGTAGCGCAAACTGTGTTTTAACTCCTCATCAAAAACTCTCATTTAACAGACGATGACGATATCAACCGAATGGGGGAGAAAGTCATCCTTAGAGAACAAGTGAAGGAACTCTTTAACAAGAAATATGGTTTGTATAAATGATGATTCATTAACTGCCATGCCACTTGATGGGGGAATATCTGGTTTATGTAGTAAAATGGTCATCTTGTTGTGGTAAAATCATTCATCGCTTTGATTCACTCAAGTATTTCTTTGCTGTGTGATGCAGTTCTGAGTTTAATGATGAGTTTGGGATGGATAGAATTAAATACTAACATCAGACTTGAATGTTACTTTAGAGTTACAGGTTTTCATCATAAAGTTTGATGGACTGTAGTATCATTACCCTCCTGAGTGCTATCATCTGCCTTCCCTTCTGTACCTAAATGTGCAAGAATGAAATCAAGGCTTCATATGTGGCCCGTATCACACTGAAAAGGAAAGTAAAAGATTTGGAGCTTGTGGCAGAAACCAAGCATAAGCATGTTGTTCTCAGAGTAATTGGTTTTATAGATTAAGTTACTTTCCAGCTGCATTAAGTAAAAATATCAAAGATACATTCACACCAACTACCGTGAGAAAATAGCCCAGCTGATGAAAAGATCCATTTTTATCATTGCCTACATGTTTTTGCTGCATTTTCTGCTCAGGTGAGGCTCTGGGCTTAGACCGACCCGTCGTGGTCCCATACAAACTGATCCGTGCCAGTCCAGAGTCCATAGAAGTGAGTGGCCTTCCGGATGACATCCCCTTCCGAAACCCCAACACCTACGACACGGTCTGCCTTGAGAAGATCCTCCAGGCTGCAGATAACATAACTATTGACATCAAGAGCCAGCTACAGTGAGTGTTGAACTTTAGACAGTTGATTTACTGTGTGAAGTAAGAATGGATGTTAATGTATTCACATTTTAGTCGTGAAATGACTACAGTGGCTTTCTGTAAATCTTAATGGAGATTCTCTGAAAAGAACAAATGATGTGTCACTTTGTCCGATAATCAGAATGGTGTTTTCTCTGTCACACAGGCCTTTTGCAGAAATCTGCACCCAAGCGTGTAACACAGGTAGGTGCTGTTACGTTTCCACATGTCGTTGTGGAGGCTTAATGTTCAGTCCGCAAACACGCTTTGCTTCTGTGTCTACAGAAGGAACAGAATCTTCAACCAACCGACGAAAACGCAAGAGAGTCCAGGAGAGCAGCCGGGTACCTGCGTCCTCTGACCTGGGCCTTTCAACCAATCAGATTCCAGTGATGGTGAGTGTGCCAGTTAAACGTGCTGTACACACATTAAGTATTTTGGATGTCCTCCTCACATGTTTTTGCCCCTGAGGCTGATCATTTATATTAATTATCATAGATATCTGCAGTCAAACAAACTTCCCAACATAAGCTTTTCTGCATGAGGTCTGTGATCATAGCCTCTATTAAATTTTTTCTTAACATTGCTTCACGTTTAAAGTACATTTAAGTGATAATAAAGAATCCTCACAGCTGAGGAAAGATTTTCCAGCTTTTGCAATCTCTTCCATCACTGCTTCGTGTTCAGTGGTTTTCATTCAGCCGCAAAGTAAACAGTGTACAAGTGTACAAAGTGTACAAGTACCTTTTCAAATGATCAGAATTTGGCATATTTTAGCAATACTGATCAATTACAATAGGTTTCAATGTGCTCTGATACCAATGCCACTGTAATGCGGTGGTATTTTAATGGGATAAAACAAATGACACCATGGTTGAGACAACTGTGTTATCCATTCTCTCGACCTGCTTATCCTGAGTGGCAGGCCACACCCCAGACAGGTCACTAGTGAAAACTGTTATCATTCTCAAAATGTTATTCAAATAGCTTTAACTCTGTTTGCTTTGGAGGAATAGACTGTGCTCTGTGTGTGGAAGGTAATATTTCCTTAAAGCACAAAAAGAAATACAATCTTGCTGTCACTCACCTTTTAGATATTATGTTAACACCTCCCTTTTCATGCACGGCAAAAATAAATTTGTCTTTTGTAGGGAGTTGGTGTTAAATATTGTCAAAGTTGCAGAACTTGAAGTTCACCCCTGTAAAACTGTGTCAAGAAAGACAAATCCGTAGGTCCTGACCTTCCCTGGAAGCATCAATTTGATTGGTCCTTTAATTTCATAACTTTCATATACAGTATAACGTAAAACATGTAATACACCCACAAAGTATGATGCTAGTGAGTGTTTGACCAGCAAACTTTTTTTCTCCTCTCGTGTTAAGACATCAAGGATGTGATTGGTCAATCGTGTACTTCTTTCTCAGTTTCGTATGAATATGGCCGTATATTGCTACATAACCATAACCCTTACCCTAAAATGTATACACTTGGGAGTATTCATAGGTTTTGGTCACTTCCAGTGCCCTACTTCTTCTGTATTGGCTACAGACTCCTGCACTCTGCCCACCTTGTTGTCGGACAAATGCAGTGCGTGTACCTAAAACAGCCTGTGTGCACAGTAGTGCTGCAGCAAGAGGCAATAGAAGTGGATCAGTGTGACTTTTACAATTAAAGCATTGCAAAGGTTTCATGATAGACCCCTAAATGAAAAGAAGAATGTAAACCTGTAAAATGTGTCCCCTTTAAAGCTGTGTTTTGAGGGAAGGTCATCAAAGCTTTTAATAATGAGACCATCATCGTGTTTTTGTCTTTATGTGTTCTCCGCCTGCAGCAGTGGCCCATGTACATGGTGGACTACAGTGGAGTGAATGTGCAGGTTCCTGGGAAAGTCAAATACTGAAGGAAAAACGTTCCACTGCTGCATAGGGACGAAACAACGCATTTGTCAAAGAGATATTTATTCTTCGTCAGACACTAATTCGTTGTCGGGTGCTGCACAGACTGACCACAGAGAGCTGAAGGTTTGACTTTGTGAATGAGGAGCAGCAGAATGTATGAGGATCAAAAAGCTCGGACTGTTTGTCTCATGAGGAGCTGTTTTCTGTTTTTATTCTAAAGCCGATTCTGACAGTAACATTGGTTATTAAAATAATGTATTTGCCCTTGCATTTACAAAGCGTCCATCCACTGAGGTCTCATTGGATCCAACATTTGGTTGCAATGAAAAACTGACAAAAAATGTCTTTGACAGCGACCTGCTTCTATAATATTCAGATATTTGTACTTTTTATTTATTATATTTATTGAAATCTAACATGTGCAGGGATGTAAAATACATTATTCTGTTCCACACACAGCTCCTTAAGGAACCATCAGAACACTAACACGCATTCTGTAAGTGTAAGTAACTCATTAACTCCAGGTAATGCTGAATTCAAACAAAACGGCATCCATGAAGTGTCTTAATTGGGCGTCGGGCCGAATGCAAACCATAAGGATTTTGAAGGAGACAACATGGACATAACATTTGCCTTCCAGGTGAAATCTCTGCCTCTGCTCTACGGCAGGAGGAGCCACCTGCAGCACTAAGCTCTAAAAGACATTTGATAAACCTTCTTATGTTAGCACCTCATTAAAAACATGTAAAATATCTCATTTAAAGTCAAGCTGAATGTATCATGTAAAGGAAAGAATGGTATGTGTTATCTGCAATGACTGTCTCTGGACTAAACATATTTAATATGCTGTACCTTAACGCCAGTTAGGCCTTTGAAATAAAATGTGTTGCCTTGCACTTTGATTCAGATTCTTATTCTGGCTTCCAAAAGCAGCATGGAGCCCACATAACAGACACCAGACTGCAGTTTTCTGTTCTACTGTCCAGAACCTGGCACAATACATCTATCTGCCCATTTTCCACCGCTTATCCCAGATCTTCCTTGGCTTCGTTCTCTGTCTCTTCCTAGGTGATCCCTTGGCATTCCCAGGCCAGATGGGATATATAATCCCTGCAGTGTATTCTGGGTCTGCCCAGAGGTCTCCTCATAGTTGGATGTGCACAGAATACCTCCACAGGGGGGGCAATCAGGAGTCCTTATTAAACATTTGGTGAAATGTTTAATAATGCTACATTTTTTTACATTCACAACGTACAATATCATTGTTGCTTGATAAATAGCAACAGTAGCAGCATTTTTCATACTGCTTTGTGAAAAAACTCAAAACAGGAGCAAAGGTTGAACCAGGTTCCGGATCAGTAACAATAGTTTGTGACCATAGTGTTGTAAGGTTCCATCTGCCCCCAGACCCATTTTGAGATATAAAGTTTTGCCATTCTGTTTGACCTCTTACAACTTTCGACTTTTTAGAGTATTAAACCTATAAATTTGGAAAATACCAAAATAACCCCACAAGAGCATAAAGCATCCTTCATGTTTAATTCATCAGCTTCTGTCTGTTTTCACACACAAGGAGGGCACTCGTTAAATCCCAAAATCCATGGGGGAAAACGTGATCTCCATTTAACTCATCCTAACCACTATTACTGATGGGCAGAGAACCTGGAGTACGAGGAAACCCACACAAACGTAGAGAAACATGGAAGCTCCCACAGAAGGACCAGGGCTGACAAATGTACGAGGCCATTCACTGGGCTTGACAGATAATTTCTGAGCCCTGCAGTTAGCTCTAACTCAGTTTGTAGGCATTTACTTTTGGTTTACAATCTCCGTCCAGATCGATGCAATTCTGGGGATTTTTATCTGAATTTCAGACCTTTTCGTGGCAGTCCAGAAATTCAGTATGAACGGGTTCCAGCTTAAAGCCTTTTTGCTTAGATTAGCTTGTTCATCACAGAGTTTATCACTGAATTCAAATGAACGCAACTGATCATCTGAATCTCATAACATTTGGATCTGAGCTAAATTGCACCTGTTCATAGTCCAAATGCCTGAATTTTTCACTAAGATTGGTGTTTTAGTTTTCAAAATTACCTAAGTCCTATCTACAAAATTTCACTGAAATCTGGTCCCTGTTGATATATCCTGCTGCCAGATAGGCTGACAGAGAAAGAGATAACACTAGATTAGATTAGACACAGACATTACCTATGGCCATGAGCTACCTAGGGAGGGAGACACATCAAACTGGTAGGGGACAATGGGGCAAATCCTAGAGCACACTGGAGGGATTACATATCCCATCTGGCCTGGGAACATCATGGGATCCCCCAGGAAGAGTTGGAAGACGTGGCTGGGGAGTGTGAGATCTCGGCTACTTTACTCAGCCTCATGTCTGCAAACCAGACCAGCAATGGATCGATATATGGATAAAACAATCCACGACACTAGCACACCGAGATATACAGAAACGCTTTCTACAGTTACTTACATTAATGTGAAACAAAATCAGAAACTGAAACAAAAACTGATTTTATATCGTTTCTTTATTGCAGAGACTTTTTTCAGTTTTGCTTGCATACATGTCAAGACTCAGTTCAGCTGTATACTGCAACACTGTGGTTGGAATAATGCAAGTGAATCCAGAGGGAGAGTTTGAAGCCACAGAGAATTCTCACCACAGCTTCACGTCTTTTGCAATCAAGACAAGTTCAACGACTCTGATTGTCACACTGGAGAATTTCATTAACGAGGTTTTATCCCTTTTCTCAGTAGTCCATCTGATCTGTACACACTTAAGTTTGAGGTCATCAAGTTATATCTGATTTCTCCTTATCCATTCTCACATGAATGGCAACACAAACTAAGATATTCAATGACAAAAACAATGCGTCTGAAATGCCTGTGGGCACAGTTAACTTCAAAGTTAAAGCATGAGAAATCACTATGTGAAATCATTAAACATCTTACTACAATATGCTCAGAAAAAAAGTAGAACAGATGGGCAAATTAGAAGTAGTGTTAAATGTTAAAAATACAGTTTCAAACAAATGTCATTTTGTGGACGCAACTTGTTGCTTTTCAAACAATGTTTTTGTTCCTCATATTTACAAAGTATTGCCTTTTTCTCATCCAAGAGGCTCATGTAACACACACTCACGTTGCTACTACAAGTTTCTGTCCTTGTGCTAAACACAAACAGCAGAAACATTTTTAATTGCAGAACTTCCCAATTTGAAAACAAATCAATTGTCCTCAACCTGGAAATCACCGATCGCATTAACTAAATGCACTGAAAGAACTAAAGTGCTTAATGAGATTTTTATCCCCATCGTGAGCTGCCATTCCCATGGCGCCTGGACGCGGGGATCGAGGTGAGGCTCGTAATGAAAACAGAAGAAAAGAGAGAAAACACAGGCGTCCGTTTGTGAAGGTTTGCAGATGTTTGTTTCCATTTTCATTTATATTAATTTTCCTACAATATATGATGAGCAGGAATGTGGAGTGTAAACCATGGCTGACGCATTCACACCAAACACTCTGCACCCATACAGTGGATCATCTTAAAGACCATTATTCAGCACACATCTCCCCTATGGTGACTCTACACCCACAGTGGGAAACAGATTTGAGGTGATGCTGCCATTGACTTAATAAATGTCCTAGGGTTCAGTGAGATCGGCGCAGATGTGGATTCTGGAGGATTCAACTGTTGAATTTCTCAGGTATAGTGGTCAGCAGTGATTGGGTGTTATGACCTAGCTGTTGCTGCTGCAGCCAGCTGGAGGTTTGAGGCAGTCCTCTGTCACGCCCTGAGACGCCAGCTCAGAGAGGACATTGTCCAAATAGTTGGGATCAGGGTAACCGTGACCAGACAGGTTGGACATCATCTCCGTTTTGTGGTGGATTCCGTTCCAAACCACAGTGTCAGGCTCACCGGTGGTGCTGGATGTTCCTACGGTGAAGATGAGACGGCGCATCCATGCCACCTTCAGCAGCTCCAGAACCTGCAGGAGAAAGGAGTGAAAATATCTACATTAATTTAGACATGATGGCAGACATATGATGCCTATCTCGATTCTCACCCAATTATAGCCTATGGAATCATTCATCGTTAACAATTCATATGTATACTTTTCCAACTCCTTTTTGTGCTTGTTTGTTTTTCCAAGGACTATTCCAGGATTTCCATGACCATGTATGGATGAACCCTGAAACTGGTTTGTTTATGGACCCACTACAGCAGGAAAACACTAACTACCATCAACGATGGCTCAGTTTCGTTTAGTTGTACCAATGAGCTGACGTACACCATCAGCCTCTCTCTAAGCACCCCATGCTGAGAGGGAGACCACTAATCAAAAAAGTACAGATGTAACTACGAGATTATATAGAATACCAGGGTATTACTAGGGTAATACCAGGGTCATACTGGGTGAAACCTGATGTCCTCCTGATTGATTTTACTGTTGTTTTTTACTGAGTACTTCACATTCCTGGTTCTAACACAGCACTGCACTTTTTCCATTGGTTGCCAGATCTTGAATGGATGAAACATCTGATTAAGCAAATGTGGTGTGGCTACAGCAGGGAGGGATGAAACCTATTATTGTGGATTCCCAAGGACCTGGTTGGAGAGCCACTGGTCTTAACAAGTTTAAATCAACCTGGAAGAATGTTTTGGTTACAACTGACAGTGATAGTGGTGAATGTAAGGCACAGGGGGATTTGTGTTATCAGCCAAATGCACCTTTTACAGTAATGAGACTTGTTTTAGAACTTGACAAGACTGTTTGAACCCAACGTGACCTGACTGTTCATGCTGTCCGTCAGTTTTGGACATCATTTCTAAGATAAACACCGGGCTTGGGTTGGGCTCAATCCACACATCACACATGAGAATGGTGGAGATTGATGTGCATTAAAAAATCGACCCAGACTCAGCATTAGAGGATTGTTTTTATTTAGAAGGTGAATTTATTGATTTTGTTAACTGTTTATGATGGAGCACATGCTGTTGTAAGAATGTCGAGTTTTCTCAGGTTGCCTACTGGTCAGGTTTGAGTCAGTTGTGTCAGGTTCGAGGGTAGGAAATAATTCATTTTTTCTATGGAGCAGTTTTTGCCCCCACTGACTGAAATTTGGGGACATTTTAAACGCACTCTTTGTGAAACACAAAAAATCGTCTTAACATCTCCAACTGTGGAGAAGCTACTGCTATCTTTGTCTTTTCCCATATGGTCGCCTGGATTGCTTGTGGAACCATGTCTTCACAGTAACCATTGCATCTTCATTATAGGAATTTTATTGGCACCGACGTCAATCTCTCATCAGTTTAATTTTAAATTTTCATTAAACACTTACAGTAACATTAACATTATTGCTACCACTTCTAGGTTGTGAAGGACTTGTTTGTGTTTTGTTATGATCTTTCACTCCCTGCCTCATAGCATTCCGGTCCATTTTTCTAAGGAAATGACAAATTTATGTTTGCATTTTTGCCCCTTTTTAAAAAAAAAAAAAATTTTTAGGGAAAAATTTAGAAAATAAGGACCCTTTTCCCCTGGTTTTTTTCTTCCACTTTAAGAGACTGGAAGAGCCG
>OMOW01000748.1:2692-12992 GCA_900312555.1 Lamprogrammus exutus | reverse complement strand
ACCTCCTTCATTACCAGTTGTGTTCATTGATGGACACTACCTTGGGGTCAGTTCTCCTCCTATCTCAATTGTAATAATATCTGACCTCAATGCCTCAAGCAACTACACAGACAGCTTTATTAAACACTGATTGCTGACACAAGGCTTAATTTGCAGGGTGCTGAGAAAATTCTGGACATGAATGAATCAGGAGAACTTCAAGATCTTCTGACAAAACTTGAGGTCGGTTTTCAGTGTTTGCCTGGAAAATCACATCATGAATAATTTATATTGGTCAAATAGATAATTTTCCTATGAGTCAGGTTTGAATCAAATGTTCACATTAATGTTTAATAATTCCGAATTTTTTCTATTGTTTATTGAGCAATCTGGTTTGCATCACATATTAGCATTAGGGCATCATAAAGTCATCGTAAATTAACACATTGTATGTCTAAAACCAATGGGATGAACAGAGTACAAACAGGAGCAGTCATTTCCTCTGTCGAATCATGGCATCAATAAAACATGGACGAACTGCAATGTAAAAGATGCATGCACATCGATAAGGGACCATCAATAATAGAGGGCGCGTTATTGATTTGGCTTCCAACACATTTGTTCAAACACATCAGTTCAGAGCTCATCACTGTATAGTGCAAACTGAGATTGTGTAAAATATTTGTTTGACACTGAGCTGCAGCAGACGTAGTCACACAAGCATTGCTAAATACTTTGGCCTTGGTTATATTATGGAGGCTAGGCTGAGCGAAAGAATCTTTCATAACAGAATACAAAGCAGTGTGATGGCATTTGATTTAGGCATTCTAATCACTGCAGGCTAGGAAGTATGAAAGGTTGTGCAATAGCTAATCTGCTCAGAACTGTGCTACCCAGATGTCTGCAAATCATCAACATTTTGGACTAAGACATGGCTGTCATTAAGGCCAGCCTTGTGTGCTACAGATCTTTTTAGTCTTTGTTTAAAATCTTGGATATGTAATAATCTCAAATAAATAATGATAATCTATCCTTTTCTCTAGAGGGTACAGCAGCCCCAGACGTGCCAGACCTGTGGGGGCTTTGCCTTCATCCCATGCCCAATGTGCCATGGCAGCAAGATGTCTGTGTATCGCAATTGCTTCACGGATTCCTTCAAAGCCCTCAAGTGCACTTCCTGCAATGAGAACGGCCTGCAGGCCTGTGTGACCTGCAGCCAGTGACGACATTAAGTGCCTGACCCACCAGCCTTCCTTCCCCAGGACCTCACACAGGGTCCAGCATTGGACTGTATCACAGGCAGCAAAATAATGCTTTGTACACACAGCAGGACTCCTCTTCCATGGCCATTGTTAGTAAAACAGAATTTGCAATAAAATCTGTCCTTCGGTGGATTTGGTATTGCTATGCAACTCTGTTTCTCATATCAAAACAGGTCTCTTCAAATACGTTGTCACAAAACATAATTTGAAAGGTTGTGTGGGTCTGGATGCCTGCCTGTCCACTGAGCACTCGTGAACTAGTTTCACCGGAGGTAAACTGAAGCTTCTTGTCTAATTAGTGGTGATGAGGATCCCTCATTAACATTGCTCCCATCACACCCAATATCAGGCAGAGCGAAGGAGAACAGAGACACGGGACAGAGAGGGAAAGTCCAGGGCTCAGTTTGCAGGTGTGAAACTGGACCTTTGATCACAGTGGAGCACTGAGCATCATTCACACATCAGACAATACTTTAAAAATGTAAAATATTTGAAGGATAAGACAAGAAACACAAACTTCAATTCAAATAAACCAAGGGAATTGCACACGTTGAATCTGCTTTAATGATACTCTGTATATTTGCGGTATCGGCATACAGTCACATACAGTAATCTCCACATAATATACACAAGCAGCAAAATGTAATGTCACTAGTCGGTTGAATAATGCATTGGGCTGCTAAAGGATTTACACAGGTTTGCACTGAATAATTCAAGCCAGGGAGGGAACTTAACCTCTTACAAGGAGAATACTCTCCCCATTACAGTTGTCTTTAATCCTTGAAAAAGAGCTACGCGTGCCAGTTTTGATGGTAGCACTACAAAAATGAAAAGACAAGCCATTCCAATTCACTTGCATGCAGACAATTTCAGAGAAATCAAGCAATGCTGAGTGTTTTCTATTTTTTATCTGGATGATGTCATTTGTTGGCTGTGTTCCAAGGGGTCAGGGAGATGAAGCGCCCCAGCAGCAGAGCTCTCTATGCTGTCATAGCCCTGTACAATGCTGCTTGAACATGATAAGACAAGGCAGCACTGTAAAGAGGCTAAAAGCACAGAGCAAGGTGAAGCATCGCTGACTCCTCAGGCTCCACGGAGACTTTCCTTACCATCACACTGCCTGGATTATTCTGGATCTTCGTGTACCTGTGACTGAGACAGCGACGAAAAGGATTAGGAAAAAAACAAAAACATCCAGCGTGCACAAGAGACATTTTGCATATGGCTGATGAGTTTTCCTGCGTGTGGAAATTGGAATAACACACAGCACAAATCCCCTTTCTTTTAAATCAAGTCGAACCGAATGGTAATGGGGTTTGAGGTTTTGTAACCACAGGCTTGTGGTGATGTAGGGGAGGTTACAGGAAAATATGAGACCCCGACTGTGGGGATTATTGCGCCCCCATCTGAGGGCTTCTTGAGACGAAAATAGTGGGTGGGGAAAAAAAATCACATCACATCGAAAAATGCAAAGAAAAATATACAACCAAGCTTTTTTCCTTAAGATTTACTAAAATGCACCGATTGATGATGCTGGAATCTGCAATGGAAAATGCATAAGGCGGCAGGATGTTTTGTGGTTGACGATCCCCTGACGTGACGGTCACACAACGCACAAAACCCTGATAATAACCGACATCAGCCAGAGGTTATAGATGTTTTTAATCAACGTGCACAAGCTACTGAGGAGGGGACACATGGAAATAAACGAGATGGGCAGTGGCACTGGTACAATTGACTGGGGGATGGCATGACGAGACATGACACGGATATGCGCGCAACACCCAAAATGTCAAAACATTTAATTGTTAAAAACCTGCAACGATGAGTCCAATTTGCTCCATTTTCCGGGGCTTGCTGGGTAATTATTTCAGTCGAGTAGTCTAGCGTGGTCCAGCCGCGATGCTGTGCGTAATGTTTTGAATGGTCTGTAATGCGCAGACTGGTTGGAAATGACTGTTTTTATTGACGTCAGGGTACAGGCTACTGCCCCCTCTCTGTCAAGTCTACAACTGCACCATCAAACGGACTTTATATTCCAGTCGACCATCTGAGCTTTAACAAGAAAAAACAAAACAAAAAAATGCTTCTACATGTTCCTCTTTCCTGGTTCAGATCTGTTCATGCTGGTAAAGTAAAAGTCTTCATGGAGATACACTTGAGCATTTCCCAGAGGTGGGAACAAGTCTCAAGACCTAAACAGGTCTTAATGCAATACCAAATTTGATGCCACAGTAATAAAAATGTATTCACAATTGCAGAATTTACCTTTTGTTTTGGGAAGGTATATAGTCTTTCTGTATCAGAAGGCTCAAGCCCAAAGTAAGTCACAAGTCATTGGTGTTGAAGTCAAGGTCGAGTTGCATGTCTATTTTGATTATGTCAAGTTTAGTCTCAAGTCAGCAAATTTGTGACTTGAGTCGTAGTGAATCGACTTCATACACTGCATTTCCCAAAATCTAAAATGCTCTTTTTGGTTCTACAGTCCACGTAGGAACCACAGGGCTAGTAAGACCAACGACTTCATGAGAGGGTGCCATGGTGAAAAGCAAGTCAGTAATATCAAATTCATAAAAACTGCATGGCAAAAAAGGAAAGCAAAATAAATTAATAAATTAATTTAAATTTATTCCAACTCCTTCAGCAGTGGCAACATTGTAACAACCAAAGGGAAATATTACATTATTAACACATTTAAAAAATGTACATATCCACCAACCCAACACAGCAGAAATGCCTCCAGTCCACATCCTGAAGCAGAATAAGATATTCATTCATCATTGAGAAAGGTTTGTAGATGGGATATCTGATGCTGAAACCTCCACACACATCTTACAATACTTATGTCAAGTAAAAGCACAGCCACTGTATGTAATAAAGATTTCAGCTTAATGTTCTGTTAGCTCTCTGGATCATTTGGTACACACACAGACTGTCACCACCTGAATAATTAAAACATGACATTTCCTTGATGATAGATGGGTCTTAAGCTTGCATGAAATCTGTACTGTATGGAGCTAATCAATTTGTTTGGTGCGTTTTCTTGCCACGAAACGTACAGAATTATGTAGCACAGCTGTTGATAACTTATTTACACTGTGTGGGAAAGGTGCAAGGATGCTTGTTCCGTGCAAAAGCATCCATACAGAACTTCATCTTTGGAGAAAATACAATCAGTCTTCTGCTAATAAGCTGCCAACCTCAATACAAATTACTCAGCCTCAACTCTGGACAACATGGCATTGAAATGTTCAGTGTTTGACGCAAACAAAACGATCGGGGGAAATGAAAGAGCTGGCAGTGACCAGAAGATTGAAAATGCCAAATAATTGCAAAATTAACATTTTACACTTTTGATTTGTTTCTGCAATATATTTACTAATAACTTCGTTGTTACTGACTTGGAATGGGAATACGATGCACTAGTGCCCTATGTACTTTTACATAAGCTCATATTCATGAAATGCTGTTGTATTCAACATAAGTCCACTCCTAAACTCAATTCAATAAATCAAAATGAACAGTCTTAATAACACAATTTAAATGGAAGATTGCATGTTTTTCCTATAACTGCAATAAAATCTATTTTCACAAATTCACAACTTGGCTAAGGAACTTGCAGTAGCAACACACAATCTTCAGTTCGTCGGTGTTTATGTAAAAATGATATCTACATACTTCTATTATTGTTTGAGTATATAACTTTCAGGTATTGGGTTTCCTTTGCACCAGCGCCAGAAACATCACCACTGTGGTTTAAGAATGAAGTTATAGTTATGTACAAGTGTAGTAACTGATACTGGTCCTGCTTTTGATTGTGAAATTGTCAAGATTTCTACCAAATCCAAACATTCGTGGCGGAATGTGAAAACAAGCTGTTTAATAAACTGTGCAATGACTGCTTGTGCACTCATGAGGAGATTTAAATATCTCCTGAAATTCAAAGAAACTACTGTCAATCCTATGAGTTTCGCCACAAACACTGGTACTTTAGCGTAAAAACAACTCTTGGTAGCATCGACTGGTGGTAACGTTCAAGCAACACAAAAACATCATTACTGCCACGGCACTGTCTTTGTACGTTTCTGAACTATTCTACTGTAAGACTGGATGACTTGTGCAGAGGCAAACGGTTTGTCAGGTGGTGGTCAGAATGGGAGGCAGATTGCAGGTTGTGGAGGCAGGCTTGGCCCTCCTTTCACCTTGTCCTGTCGTGGGTTCTTCTTGAAGTTCCCTCAGCGCAGATCCATGAGGAATCAAAGAATCTCCAAGTCTACATGACGAACCTCTGGGTTACGTTGCTGTTGGGGGTGGGGCAAAATAAATACAAATGAATTCACACTGTTTTCAACTACGAATGTTGCAGAATAGGGACCAGTGAGAAAGCACAAATGTTTGATGTTTGAGTACCTTGAGTTCTTTCTCCAAGCGGTCTACCTCTGCCCCCAGAGTGTCAATGATGTTCTCCCCATGCTTAAGCATGAAGCACTCCAGCTCCTCAGGAGTCTTCACCTGCTGAATCTCCTGCAGAGAGAGAAAAAAGCACACATTGAGCTAGGACATAGGTAGAATGACTTGATGGATGTTGGGTACAGCTAAAGCAGTAACACACTAAAAGACTCAAAAAGCCATTTAAGGACTGACTACATATACAGAAATGATTCATACCAAAGGGGACAATGAAAACTTACGTTGAGGATTTGGTCAATGTCTTGTTTTTCTAGATAAGACCGTGTCACAACTCGGCCATCAAAATCAACTTCAGCCTTGAAGCGCACTTTACTCAGTCCCAGATCAGTGGCCTTTACATCATGGATGGCCCTGGTCATAATAAAATAAAAACATAGGGGAAATCTCTATTATTGCATTCTAGGACAGGCAGGTAAAAAAAAAAAGAAGCAGCACATCTCAACTTAATAAAACTGTCTAATTCACTCACCTTACAGCAGGGTCATTCTCCAAGAACTCTGTAAGTTTCTGTACGCGTTCAGCCTGTATGGAGCGTCCCAGCAGAGCCTCGGTGTTAGTGTAGATGAGGAAGGCTGAGACGGCCCCCAGCAACGTGCCCACGCCCAGGGAACCCAGGCTGTCATAGTGCGGGTTACCTGGGACAGTCCAGTGTGAGACAGACGGAGGAAAATAGGGAAACAAGGACACACAGATTCACGTTATTACCAGATAAAAAGTGTAATGTTAGCCAAATAAGAGGCCAATGTTCAGAAACACAACAGAGACAGATATTGAACTCCTGGGACTAATTTGGCAGGTCAAGAGAAGTATAAAAGAAAAATCATAGTGCAGATAAAGAAGCGATTCCACCATGAACTCATTGATTTCAAGGCTGGAAGTGGTTTCTGAAAAATGTTTTCCTTCAGGAGTTATGTGGCAGCTTGTGTACAGAATGAGTGTCTCTGTGCTTACCTGTGAGCGAGGTGAGCCCCATGCAGCTTGAGGCCAAGATGACTCCCAGTACCGCAGCCGCGTCCTCCAGCAGCACTACGTTAGTGCTGGGGTCTCTACTCTGCAGTACTGCAGTTATAGTTAGTGTCAGGTGTAAATTTCGTGTTATGCAGAGACAATACACACGGATTTGTGTTAAACATACCATAGTCATAAAAAGACAATCCATGCTGGCGGGAATTCTTCTTTATCTCATTGATGGCTACTAGTAATGTGGCTGAGAAGGGAAAATAGAAATGGTAAGGCACAAAATTGCACAATCCTCGTCTCAATATCCATTCTGTTATTTTACAACGCACCTCCTTCAGACACCAGAGAGCCCGCCAAAATACAGTACGCCTGTAAGAGAAAATTATAACTCAAAAACTACTTTATTTAGGGGTAATTCTACCCCTTAAACACCTTATACCACAGACAGTGTCCACACGAGGCACTCACCCATAACAGAGATTCAATAGGCTGTGGGTGAAGCAATCCCATGATGCCATGGTACCAGGAGAGGCCTGCACCCATCATGAAGATGCCCACCCCACTGATGAGGGAGGCGATGTAACGCATGTTGGAGAAGCCATACCTGAAAAGAGAGAGATCAACTGAGGGGGCTGCTCAGGTTCCTCTCCTCTTTTTGTAGCAGTGTACACAGATGTGGTGCTTACGGGTGCCCAGCATCGGGGTTGCGGACAGATTGGCTGATTCCCAGAGCGAGCAGTCCCTGGTTGCAGGTGTCCGCCAGGGAGTGGATGGCCTCAGAGAACATGCTAGCTGATCCAGTGTAGACCCAAGCCAGCAGCTTGAAGAAGAAATTCAGACCATTGCTGTGGACCACGGAAACAAAAGAATAAAGTAATGAAAAAACAAACCACAGAACTATTTACTGCTGTGTCAGTGCTTCAGTTTTTATGCTTCTGAATCAGAGATTTTACAAACACGTTAAATCTCTCCTGTAACGAGCACGTAAATGAGCACATCGTTGTGTATACACTGTGGAGGAATCTGTTAACTGTTCATGTGACTGCATGTGCCCGCTAACACAATCATTCTAATCCAATAGGCAACAAAAACTCATGTGACACAAGGTTTGCATGCATTTCCCATTACAACCATTCAAGAGTTTTAAGATTTCTTTGTCATACTGAACTTTTAACAGTTTGGACTTTACCAGCACACTTTAGTATAGTTCTAGATTTTTGTCCCAATTTTCAAACTTTTCAGTGTCAAACTGTTCTCAGTACTTTTACAAGATATATGGTAACCACGTAGGAACTGAGAATAGACTATAAAATATACTAATTCCCACTGTTGACAGTAGTCATTGAAAGAGACTTCATAACGAACCCAAACATTTGACTCAGAGACATTTGAATGTAGACTGAGGAGTGAAGAAAACTTACATGCAAATAGCCACCATAACCACCTTCCCCGGGCCTTGAAGGAATGTTGCCCTCTTGCCTGATCGAGGCTTTATGCAAAATAAAACAAAAACAAAGTGAAGTCACAAGGTGCAGTCTGTACTCTGCTCAAAGCAAAAAACAAATAAGGCTGCCAATCAAAGCAGTAGCGAATGGTTCCCCCATTTCTAATATTCACCAAACACTTTCGTTATTTTACTAGCTAAATTGATTTCTAGAGCAAAAATGAACCATCCGGCAGATTATGTAAATTATATTAAATACAAACGTCACATCATTGTCAAAACTAAACATATATTATGAAGTATATTAAAGGAATATTCTGGCACAACAGGCCAGCAGAGTATAGAATTCTCCATGACATTACAATGAAGGGCAGAACAATACAGTGCAGTCATTGTACTGCACTATACAGTAAATAGAGGCTGCATGAATGGATAAGATAATGACATTGTCATGTTCAAATAGTGACCTCTAATAGGGATGTCATTCAAACACCACCAGGTTACATTAGGGCCATTTGGTTTTGTTGACGGGAGCATCCAAATTAAGTTTTGTTATATAAAGATTTTTCGACAGTAAAAATATCGACAAAATAATGTGCACTCACTCACCTTAGTGTTTCCCCAAAAGTCTTTGTATTCCTTCAACAACTGCTGATTTCGAAAAATATCTGGAGGTCAACAGAGACCCAAATAAAAGTCAGAACAAACTGGTGACAGACCAAATATCAAATATTTGCCAATGATTGATAAAATCATTTTACAAGTTTTTGCCACAGTCATAAAGTGAGTCAAGCTCGGTTCTAACTAAAATCAGACAAAAAATACATTGAATTCAAATACAATCAAATAAATATATGTGCATTTTCACAAATATGTACATGTAGGCAGGGACAACACATACTCTCTTGGAATTCTCGCTCCATCTCTTTCCTGAGATTTCGCTCTCTGGCAAGAGCTTCAGGACTTCCCCATACATCGAGTGCTCTAACACAGAGAGAAAATAAGTCAACCAACACAAGTTAGAAAGCCAACAGCATGTGTATCAATGAAAAATTGTTCTTTAAGGTAGAACTTAAAGGGATATTGATCTCTCTATTCATCATTCATCTCCTTGTATATATATATATATATATGTATATATACTTCCAGAAGGTGTCTAGCAACTAACTTTGCCTCCACATCTGAGCGCAGGAACACAGTGAAAGCTTCTGTGTCATCGTGGGGGCTGCGTCTTCTGATCTTCCGCAGCTGTTCCAGGTCACTGTGACCACATGAAAGAGGGGGCAAGAGGAATTGGACAATGTGGTTTGAAATCTAAAATGTAAATACTTGTGTCAAATATTACCTAAACACAGCACAATGTTTATTTATTAACTCAGAAGAAATTTCTGTCATGGTTGTGGATTGTTGACATTGCAACCAGCACCATACTTATCTCAGCACTATTGACATAGCGTAGGTGTATGTCCTGTATAAAGCAAATAAGAGATATTTTGGGGAATAGGAAATACCTTGGTTTGAGGCAGAACTCATTCATGGCTCGGACTGCAGTGATGAAATTGTTCTGAGTGTATTTAGCGCCATATTCCCTCTTCTTCAGCACAGCCCGCACTGATCACGTGAAAACAGAGCAACAAAAATGATCTCCGATGACTAACTCCCCATTACTTTATTGTGGTTTCACAGTGTTATTATGTCCTCTGAATTCATCAATACCTGAGCCTGTGTAATCAATAAATCACAATAAATCACACCCTACCCTTCACTTGAATTGTCTCAGCTTTCGTCAGCCCCTGAGGTGTTTTGGCTCCGTCTAGTAATGGCAGAGTATGCAAAATGATAACAGTGTGTAAAGTCAAAAAAACAAACAATATCCCACATATTAAAATAGCAAGATCCTGAGAACTTCTCCAGCAGACACAAACATTAAAGCCCATCACCTGGCGAGACTGGGGAGGTTTTTGCCATGCCGAACAACACCTGCTCTGCAACAGGAGGATCGCCTGATCCTGCTTCTGGAGGTCCATCTTTACTGTTGCCAGAGGTAGAGTAGTACTGGACCTTGCCCAGCCCTAGAGAAGCTACACGGCAGTCTGGATGGCTGAACCACCAGCTATGTATGCCTCCACTTTGCCAACCTGGAGAAGAAGATGCATTAATCATGTGATTATTTCTCCTTAATCTT
>OMOW01000722.1:0-12061 GCA_900312555.1 Lamprogrammus exutus | reverse complement strand
ATAAGATCTGAGGAAATAAAAGAAGAGATTTAGATAACAGATGCTAAAAAAAAAGATGGTGGTAGTGGTGGTCGTGACACTCTTCTACCCTCACTGACCTGGGTAACCATTCATGTCCAGGTCCTTATCACCTCTGAGGGCAAACCCAAAGCTAGCAGGAATCATCCCAGCAGCCCACTGGCCACTGATCACCTGAGATGGCTTTTCCCTGAGTCCTCCCGAGTATCCGTTATAGATGTAGACTAATCCCTGCCGGTCTTCCCCTCCGAACGGACAGCTGACAGCCACATCTGCGCACAAAGAGGGAGAGAGGAAAAATATTTTCCAGACATGTTAAGAAGGTTTCTTGACATGTTTGGTGAAAGAATTTCGTTGCAATTACAACTTCCAGCAATGCCCCTGGAATCCAGATCCTTACCATTAAACCCATCCTGGTTTAGATCTCCCAATGGCGCAATGGTGCTGCCAAACCTCCCAAACACCTGAGTGCCTGTCAGGTGAGGTACGCGGGGCTCCAGGTTGAGGGGACTGCGCTGTAGGTACACGTACACCCGGCCCACCTCTTCCGGGCGGCCATCAGAGCCGCGCACCATGAACATGGGTGCTCCCACCAGCAGATCGGCCATCCTGCAGACAACAGACGGAAGAACACATAAATGAATTTAAGCTCGGACACATCGATGTCTCCGCTTCAAACTCAAGTTAATGGGATACAATTTAGATTCGGGGCGCTACTAATTAAAATGGGATAGGAACAAAGAGAGACCGTGAGAGAGAGAAAGACCCAGACTGGCCTGCTACTCACCCATCACTGTTAATATCAGTTGTCGCCACTGCGTAACCAAAATATGCTCCCATCTGTAACAGAACCACACACGTGTTACACATTTTCCCATAATTTATATATTTAGAATAGAATAAAGGCTTGAATTTGTTTTACTTTCAGATTTGTCTGTCAGGAATGCCGGCATAAAATACAGAAATATGTCGGAGTGGCAAAGCTCAGAATGAAAGCAAATTCACTTGTGATTTTATTTATTCAACTGAGCCAATCATCACTGTTTAAACCAGCTCAGTGCTTTTGTATTCCCAGAACCATTTGCACAAATTGCCTCTACCCTTTCCCCTCAATGACTGAGCTTTACAGAAAACCACAAAAGAGATCCAAACACTCTAAAGGAAATTATATTTGCTTACACTGACTCAACAAATTAAGAAGTCTCTCAAGGAGCCAAGCATTGTAAACACAGATTTCAGTATATGGTAGGGAAAGGAGCTCTTGGCCTCACCTGCTCACCAGTGTAGTTAATCATGGTCTTCAGATCTGTACCATTCAGAATAGACACCTGCAAGACAGCAGCCGCATAAGGTGGATGTCTCTTATATATCTCTATTATATAACACAAGCATAACCTGGTATGGAATTCGCAGAAATAAAAATCCTTCCCCTGTGACAAAATTATATTTTCCTGTAGCAAACCCAAGTCCAAAGCTCAGGCCTCTCAATCGCTTGTCAAAATGAGAGCAATGATTAAGAGTTCTCACCGAACCATAAAGCATGAGTCCTTTTGGAACGCCAGCCACAAAGTCTGAAAAGTGCACAGAGAAAGCAAAGTTTTAGGGGGGAAAATATCCAGGTCAAATCCACCAGGAGGTTATAAGAATTCCGGTATTTACAACCTCCCAGATGAATTGTAATACATTTGTTGCTTTGTGTACGTTAAATGCGGGCCCTGTGGTTGTATGGCCAAGTTGATGGACCTACCTTCCTCCTCATCGCCACTGAATTCCCCCACTGCAACAGAGTATCCTGTACACGGTAAGAGAGTAATAGAAGTGAGCCTTGATTTGCATAGTAAACAAATTGAGACAAATGTGAACGTGTAAAAGCTCTAAGTCATAGTCAGTCTGCTGTACCTTGGTAGCTGTCATCATGTTCCGCCTGGATCTGTCTGGTATGGATTTGGCCTTCTACAGACTGCATGAAATAGCCTGGGTAGTACGCGTTGATAATGTCCTCTTTTGCAGCAGAGATCACCTGACCTAAAGTAAGACCAACAAAAAGGATGGTAAGCCGAGGGAGATTTTCGGATATCTGGTGTTTGTGACAGACTTTTGATTGGAATGTCCTACGAACCTTGCCAGAAGAAGCTGCCTGGTCCTCCCAAGACCACTTTGCCATTCTAGACAGATAAACACCATGAATTACTACAATGAAAACAGAAAATATTATCTCAGCAACCTCCTTTAATCACTAAAAGGAACGTTGGTATTACCGTTGTGAAGTCTGCACTGAATCCTCCTTGACAGTATCCTTGTCCTGATTGATCACTAATCTCTGTAACACATGGTAAAGTGAATTAAATATCAGATACTAACTAGTAGAGAAATTGACCCTTTATGTAAACAGAGACACATTTGGAGAGTGGTGATAGCTACCTGTGCGACAGGGCGCGTACTCCACAAATTTGGTGAAGTTCTGGACTGAGAGGTAGCAGGTTCCTGTAGCATCCGAACGAGGGATGTCCTTTTCGGTTCGCCATGAGTAGAGAGGGGCGCAGGCCTGGGGAATAGGAGGTAACAGAGGAGGTGGAGAGAGATGAAATTAACAGGAGGGAGCAGAGGTGGGTGGAGATATGTTGATCAATGGGGAGAGCTTAGGTGGGAGATGTTTTTCCAGTTACAACAACACCCTGCTGAACTCAGGGGGAGACCCAGGCTGAGGTCAACAGTACATCTGGAGCAGGGTAACCATGTAACTCAACCCAGGTCACAACCCACACAATCACACCAAAGAAAAGGCAGCTGAACTTTGATGTCAGACGGAACACAAAACATTTCTTTACAGTGTGCCAAGAGACAATTTAAAGACAAATTTCCCAAAAAAAAAAAGAGCAAACACATTCCTTAAAAGCAAGACCTCTGGAGGAGGATTCAATAACAGCCCTCATCATAACAGTGGGGGGCACCAATGGTGTGGCCCGAGCGGAAACTCTTAATCCACACCACATCTGTCCAACCCACAAAATCTTTCTCTGAGAGGGTCGCCTTACCAGAATTGTGTCATCATGGGAGCGCACGGTAGCGCCAAACCATTGGTGGGACTTGGTTTCAGCCTGATGGTTTGTCTCATTCAGCAAGACAGTGCGGTCCCCTGGGAAAAACACAGAAAAATAACTCTGAGTGACAGCACAACAAAACATCCGTGCCCTCAGCAGGACCCCAACTATCCTTATTCTACCTTCCCTTACTATGCCATTGGAAACATCTGGACAGTTGGCTGAAATCATGATTAAGGACTCCAGTTACACTTTTTTTCAGGCAAGGTTGATCAGGGTGAGAATTTGGAGAGGATGTAATTTGCTGCACAGACATTGTTCAGATGATAGATAGAAGGTTCCCTTAGGTTAGCCAGGTTTGCACTGAGTTGGCCTGGCATAGACTTACTGACCTTTGGCTCTATTTGGCCACCTGGCCACTGACCCTGATCTCCCACTTCGAGTCTGTGAAAGCAGCAGGTGACATGACAGATGGCCTGAAGAGTCAGGTTTAAACACAACTTTATTGGAAGACAGATGCTGCATCTGTGCCGCAATGGAGAATGAAATGCAAACAAATTGATTAGGCAAGGATGTTGCCTCAGCGGCTCACACACTGAAGGTTTGCAGTACAGACATGACATATCTGTGGGAAGTGCAAATATGTTTTGATAAGAAACCTCAGCAGTGTTGAAGTATCACTCCACCCAAACTTTCCCTTCAGCTTATTTCCCCTGTAGATTGCATCAGTGAGAGAAACCACAAGCGTGTTGCAAAAGAGCAGAGAAATATCACTTGGGGAGTGGGGACCGGGAAAAACTGCCAGAGATTGTGACCTATGTGGACGTGAAGAAAGCAGGCTGTGTGTCAAGCCCTCTTTACCCATGACTATCCTCTTCTATTCTCACTTCCCTGCTTCCCAGCCAACTAGGCAGCCTGGAGCTGGGGTGAAGGCCTGCTCCATGTCTTAGTGGAAACAGCAAAGAGGCTGGGGTCCAACGAAAACATACACTCTAGTCCAGCTTCCTCATAGCAACCTCCCAGTCAGCTTTGTTTAGGCAATCACTTCTCTCTCCCTTCTCTCTCTATTTTCATTTTTAACATTATCTCCCTACATATTTCTTTACATTATCTCCACCGTGTTTGCACATCTATCTTACCCTACCTCTGCCTCGCTTACAGGGAGCGCTGACCCTCCCTCTTGCACAAGAAGATAAGCAGCCAGATCACATTTCTTTAGTAACCTTACTTTAGTCCAGTTATATCTCTATCACCAGGCTTTCCTTCAACAGTCGACCCAACATATCTGCAGTTAACGGTGTTCTGTGTTCTGCAGTCCATGTGTGAAAAGAGGTGCTTTAGCCATACCAGTAATAACATGACCTGCACATCAAACAGCTCCTTACAAGCTTGTTACTTTAACTAATCTGCTTTAGCCGCATGGTACCTTTTCTTAAAGCAGACACCTTCTTCATATTTTCATAACTCGGGGGCCTCTGTTTGGATAAGGTAAATTCAGTGCCACTAGGGAGAGGGAGAAGCTGAACACGATACAGGACTGTATGGGTTTGTTACCATAGTGACACAGAGTAGGAGCAGGAAAGTCCTCATGTAGTTCTTACCGTGAAAGTTATCTGGCTATGGTAAAAGAAAGGAAGCACATGAACGACAGAGCCTTTAGTAGCTCTGTAAAGCTATCACATGGCAGCATTAGTTCTGGTGTTAGTTCTGTGTCACTGGCCGTACTATTCATACCAGAGACGCCGCATCGGGATTCATAAAGCCAGACAGATTTGGGAGATGAAAAGATCGGCGCATTGTCTGCGTGGCCACCGTAGACAGTCAGACGGAGCCACGTGGAACGCTTCAGACAAAAATAGGTGAGATTTAGAAAGGAGATAAGAGGGAAACCCAGACATGGGCCACAACAACAAGTCCCCCTGGGAAGCCAGTGGGCGCAGTTTGCTGATGTGACATGGTGCCTGGCCCAGTCTCGTCCCAAGACAGTAGAGGCCTGGAGTGCGTCCATATACTCACTCTCGCCTTTGAACTGTGTGTGAGAGGACAGCCATTAGTGGGGTTAGAGAGAGTGTGTGTGTATGGAATTGTGCGTGCACGTCAAAGGGGTAGAACGGGTAGAAGACAAATGGCCAAATTCACTCATCACATCAGCTTCCCCTGAGGGACTACCGACAGGAGGGGAATAGGGGGACAGAGCTGAGAAAAAGGGCTCTGGTTTCTCCCTCTTTCCTCCCTCCTCTCCCTCCCCCAGGCCTCTTCACCCTCCCTTCCTCCCACCATGTCCGGGCCCCTCTCACACTGCCCTCTCCACTTCTCTCATCTATAGACAGGCTCTTATCTCAAATGGAGGAGGAAGTGGAAGGGAGTTACCCTCTGGCCACTCTGACCCAATTAGTTAGGCTAATTAAGAGGGTCTCTGGCCTGTGGGTCAGACCTCACCCACACCGACGGACAAGGAGACCTCTGACACCTCTTTGTTTCAGGAATATAGGTACCAACACTGGTGCTATATAAAATACAGTATATTGCCCTAACGGCACTTTTTCTCATTTATATTGGATTATAAAAGGTAAATTAAACTGTCAGTCACCAGAAAAATGAAAACATTTACAATCAAATGCAATCAAATATAAAAGCCCTGCAATAAATCTTATCTAGGCATATAATGTTCAGGTTTGTTGACTCATTATGGTTTTTTATGGTTGAGGCAAGTCTTAACCTCCTTTTATATTAATGAAAAGAAGCGGAATATTAGAAACACCTTTCAATATATAATCCAATCCATTACAACCTAAATTATGGCAGAAGTGAATCGACGCCACTCAGGCACAGTGTTAATGAAAAAATGCACAATAAACGCCTCACGTACGTAGGTTTTACTGCTATTGTATTGGATTTCAGTGGCTTTTACAAGCCTCCAGCATCCAGCATTTTTTAAATGTCTTAGCCTCTACTTCCAGGGTTGGTAAAGAAAAGAGTCAAGCGTTCCACCAAATTAATTCAAGCAGAAAAGCTCATCCGTTTAACAGCTGTTCGGCACTGACAGCTTAGCATACAGATAACAACATTCTGAATGTTCCTCCACTGTACAGCGGTTCTGGTATGATCCAGATGGCGGAACCGGCTCTGGCACTCTAATCTGCTCCTTCAAAGCCTCTTCAAAAAAAAAAATGAAGGACACTCTCTGACAGCCAACGAGACTAACCTTCACCCCGGAGCCGCGCTGCATGCACATGACATCACTCACTGTGGCGTCCAGCCAGCGCTCTATGATGTGCAACACATTTTCTGTGGCAAGAAAAATGATAGAAAAATAATGGAGCAAAGGACACCTAGCTGTGGAGTCCAATAAAAGAATGTTTTTAAAGCAGGCTTGTGAACGACTCAGTGGAATATTGCTCCCTAATGGGCATCACGGACAGTAAATCTATGTTGGCCCACAGCGCTGGGCTTTGATTGCTCAGGAAAGGTGCCAACAGTCCCCCCGTGACTGGGCAGCATACTCTGTCATTCGTTATGCGTGATGAATACTGTGTGTATGTGTACGCTTCTGCATGTGTGTTTTTGGGGCATGTTCAATGTTAAGGGTATTTAAATGTTACCTTGATGCTACCTTTCCTTACTACACCACTTCCCTATTTCTAGAAAAGACAGTCCACACACTGAACCCCAAAGTCAGTTCATCCAATTCTGACTCAACTCAAACCTTTGTGTTCAGACCAACAGTGTCCTTTCAGTTGTCACACAAAAGGTACATTTCTTTGTTTGACCTGTTTGTTTATTGGTGGCTTATCTCCCCGTAGCTCCTGGAGCAGGGCAACACAAACAAAGCCTAGAGGAAGGAAGGGGTATCCTTCAAAAACCTCCCCAACACCCCATTACTCTTTTCATCCCCAAAGAAGGGACACAAACAGGAAAAGGGATCATCTAGTGTCCAGGAACCAACAAAGCCAACAACAGATCAGTGGAGTGGAACGCTGACGCCTGATCCAGACCTGCTGCTGACGACGGGAGCATAAAGGAAACGGTCCACTGGCTTAAGAAGTGTGCGAAGGACCAGCAGAGCTTCATCCTAAATGGTATCTCTTGTTTCTTAATCTCTCTAACAACAAACTAATTAAATACAAACAAAGCAGATGTCAAACCTTCCCAGCAGCATACAAACACACCATCTATATTTCAATCACAAAACCTACCTTGAGTGTCGAACTCAATGGCGTGGCACTCCGATTTGCTGAGGCTCCATGGGCAATAGAAGACAGATCCTCCTTGTGCTATGTTGACCTGGCTTGTGTTGGCCTTGGGAGCCCCGATCACCACACTCACACTGAGAAACAAAGAGAGAGAGAGAGGAAAACTGGATGTAAATCAAATGCTACAGGTTTACCAAGCCACAAGATTCTTATGGACCTGAATTTTCTCATGCAACCAATGCTAATGTGTGTCAGTTTTAGGTCTTAATCTGGCATCAATTAAAAACTGCATGCCAGACCTCCCACCTGACAAGTTTGCTTTAATTTAATTTAATTTTTTCTGTACTTCTTTCCGAGCTGTGGTATTCTGATTCATAACAGGTTTCAACACTGTGTTACATAATCAGATACAACAAGGGGGAGTTTTTGCCATGATGCACACAGGTGATCCTCACAAACTCTTGCACTACACGTGCAAACACAACTGCAGAAACGTTTGCACAGATACCCAAGTTACACGTGCATCCCTGCGGGGCAGATTCAATGGGAAAACAAGAAAGCAGACAGGCTAAAGTGGAGTCACACACTTTGTTTCTACAGCTGTGACACACACTAAACATCCACAGCCTTGGAGCTGCACTGTACCACTACAGGCAGGGCAGCCAATGACTTTAATACAAACCAAGTGATGCTAGGTGGGTCTAAGAACATGCTGGATAGACTTCAGAGATGAAGGAGAAGGACAGTAATTTGTGGATTACATGATGGGTGGATGAAGGAAAGGAGTGGAAGGAAGTGAGAAAACCAAGACGTGGGTACAGTAAAGAAGGACAGACTTTTTTCCCTAGTAGATAATCTCTCTTAAGTGCATGGTTTAGCCATTACGTCATTGTGAACTCACTTACCCTATTAGCATCAGACATGGTTGTAGGTTGTTTATACAGTCTCTGGGGGGGGACAAAACAGGAAGTGCACACCCTTTCCTGGCCCAGATCTTCCAATAGTGCATGAAAGTTTACATGTTGGCTATACTTAGCATCCTGGCCCCAAAGGGTAACAGCGAAGCAGGGTCCAGAAGACAAAGGAGTCAGTATGACTCAAACAATATGTTACAAAGTAAGTAAATAATCTAAAGCGCGTTATCCACAGTAATTAAACACACTGGATCTGTTAGCTGAGGCGCAAAAACCCAAGATTCTGTCATCCAAAGTTACATTCTGAACACATCATAACTACAGGCAAACAAAGGGAAGTTCATAGAGCAGAACTTATGGGTTCGGTATCACACCATGACTGTCGTCTCGCTGTCTCAAAAGAGATTCAGTACAATCCCAGTTCCAAGTGTGCTTGCAGAGAGTCCAGGTTTGTGTTGGAAAGCAGAAAAAGGAGTAGGTTGGCTTTGGAGAGAGAGAAAGTGTCCCCTTTTTTCAACCATGTGTGCAGACGGAGGGAATCCCAGAAGGCCAGCAAAGCTCCAGCTGTAGAATAATGTAAATCACAGAGAGGCTTTCTAGTCCCGATGAGCCAGCTGAGGATCTCCCTTCCACCATCACCAGACTTTCAAAAACAAATATGTGAATACTTAGTGAAATTAGCAGACAAAATTCAGTGACTCTAATTGATAAACCTCAGTGCTCGCCTGTCACCTGCAAACTACTTTGAGGTAAATAATTGCAAGGATAACAAACTGAGAGAACAATTACCTTTGTTTTGGATAAATCCTTCTGAGCAGGCAGGTTTACAAAGTTTCCTAGCTGACTTAAGAGCTCAGTTAAGTGGCCGTTTCTATGGCAGGAACATTTTGGAAATAACTGCAGTAAAAGCACATTTATGAAACAAACAACACCACTGCAGCAACACGTACAGACTAAAAGGGCCAAAGAAGCTGGAGTCCCAGCATCTGTTGCTGAATCTGACCTGAACAGAGTCCAGCCATAGTTGGGTATGGCAGCTTTTCAAAGAGAAGAAAATACAGGAAATAACAAAACAAGCCGATCATGCTTTAATCAGCAAGTCGGCAGATGAAGGGAGTTTTCACTACCTTACACACAGAAGTGCAGAAACATATGCACAAAGACAGACAATTACAAATTGATAACAATCTGAAAGTGCTGCAAATGAGGAAGAATTAGCATTTAATGGCCCTTTATCTGGCAAGGATCAGTCTAATTCTAAGTGGCATTTCCCTGCCCCTACACCTTATCTGCTTGCTCTGAACTCACAAGGTAGAACTTTAGTAACATTAGCATTTAATGAGGCTCTAACTGCAGTTGAACTGGGTATGCAAATAAGTGGTGGTCAATGAGCGATTTTCAGCTGTTCATTGAAGGACAGACATGCTCATGGGTTTGGGATCAACCACAGTGGCCAGAGTGGATCGACAGACAAAAGACTGTTGAAAGAAGTACAGTGAACACCGTTGCTGTGATAGGGACAACAGCAGGGAAAGGGAAAGCCATGCTGACAGAATGCATCTGAAAAGCAATACTCTCAGACAGGGAGTTGTGCTCACTGAAATGTTTTGGCTACTGGAGAATTACACAAATTCTCACTTGCGTGGTTTGTCGGTTTCGTGTTACAGAAGACAAATAGCGAAATGATTTCATAAGAAAGAGCCTTAAGCAATTTACTAGAAGGGTATTGGGTGTAAGAAAAGCATTAGTGGCTTTACCATGTCTAGCATACACAATCCCACCAGCCCTGTCAGCTGCAATACACCCCGCTGTCATTTCACCAATAATTAAACTACGGTAAATGATTTGAGAAATGCGTAAACACCAGCTTCACTGTAACTGGGGAGTGGGTTTGTCTCATTTGAAGTTTAAGCAATCAGAGGACATTCTACAAGAATGTCTCACCACACCATAATTGCTGCACAGTAACCGCTATTTTATAAGAAATTAAGGGTGATGCAGAGTGCTGGAATTTGCTGATTTGACAATATCGCACGCAGACATGGTTGACAGGGTTTATGATGAGGTTACAGAAAGAGGTTGTCAGAGGACAAATTCCTCCCCTACCCAATCCCCTTTAACCTAAACCTAACAACGCCACCCACCACCCCGGATTCCACCCAGCTGCAAAGCTTATGTCACCTGAACACAATTATAATCACTTTAAGCTAGAAAAGCAGGAAAAATCAGCCACAGTCCACCAGTAGCCGAAGTCAGCATCTGCAGTCGTAAACAGGACTAAACAGTGAATGCTATGGCACAAACACTCAGCAGCAGGTTTGACTGATGGGGAGAAAGCAGCGTCCTTCACAGGCTTTGGCGCAAACCTCAACACCACCAACCTTAAACATGTAGAGTGACCCATAGAGTTTACACAGAGCTTTCAACACATACTTTAACACTGGAGTGGTTCCATATCAGCGAAGGAATTCAGATGCAGTGACCTAATCTGCGCCAGCGGCACTTCTTGACCTTCAACTACCTCTCTGAGAGTCCGAGATGAAGAGCACAACAAAATACAGTGAGTGCAAGGCAACCAGTATCTCCCTCTCACTGTACCGACACAATAACCTAAAATAGTTCCTTACCTGGATCAACTGCAGGGGAAACAGGGCACACACTTAGCTGACATGTTGAACAAATACAATGAATGATGTGTATGATGTATTAGTAGATTAGATTAGTTGTACAACAGCAATACTGCCTTGTCAAAGCATGTGGGCACTTAGAAGTGCAATCGGCTGAATGACAGAAAAGAGAGCCAATGTAGTGTGTGATGACTTATTCTAGACCACATGGAGCCATACACACAGTCTAGCGTCCTCTCAGAGTCAAGGCCAGACAGAAGCTGTTTGAGTCCTTACGACAGCCATGTGGATGATTGTCTGTTCACACACAAACACACATACACACATGTTCTCAGTGCTGCTATCCAGGAGCTTGAGTATGATGAGAGTAGCAGTGCCTGCTGGGATGGCGTGTGCTGACTACAGAGTCTACTGTGCTGTGCCGAAGCCATATTTTTAATGGTAAGATGGTACTGGAGAAAGGATGAGTGTGCTGCTTGACAGGCCCATTTACGTCGAATTAGTTGTAACAAAGGCCAAGAGGATACAAATACCACGTAAACCACACGTTATAGCCATTTCCCCTATCAAAATTAACTTAAAAAAGGAGTCATTAAGAGCGGAACCCACTCAAACCAGTGTTACTTAGATAAACAGTCCAGACTTTTGAGTATCTGATTTTACTATCGCCACAAATCATTTCCTCAGTATCCTCAAAGTCATAGTGTTGGGCAACAGGGGGACTGCAAGTTACAAGTGCTGGCCTATGTGACAACAATGCTGTTAAATGTGTGGGAAATGTGGTGACATCCAAAGGCAATTTAGCTTAACCTATATACTTTTACACTACTTTGCAGCCGTGATGCTAACTGTATCAGCATGTTAATACTTCTTCTGCAACCATCCTGTCACATCTTTATGACAACCTGTTCACCATTACAGTAAATGTGTGAAAGCCAGCAGCTGTTTTGTCAAAACCACCAACCATGTCAACCCACTGCAAAAAGTGTTTCACCAGTGAGAAAAAAACAAAAACAAAACGACTTGAGGTTTCAGCCCCTGTATTTTCTTATACCAAATTGCTGCCTACCCCCACTTCCAAATATCCAGCCTCCTGTAATTCACAGTCCAACTGACCCAAAATCCTCCTGCAAGTTTAACTACTTGTAGTTCACACCTTTGCACAATGCCCACATCAGGGGGTCCAGGCCTTCACACCTCAGGATAGAGCGGCCGTTGTATTGAGTGTGGGGGCTGCAGAGATCGGAAGAGCACACGTCTGAACTCCA
>OMOW01000709.1:0-13399 GCA_900312555.1 Lamprogrammus exutus | reverse complement strand
CCCCGGTCATGGAGGCTGACCAAGGCAGCCCACAAAACATCTCGGTTGAGGCAAACAGCGTTGAAGTTCTCATGTGCTGTGATGCTCGGGATATCTGTAAATACAGCCACGCCTGTAATCATCTTATTGCGTTCCTATTCTTACGTTTTGCCGTACATTCTCTTAACGTGTAGAACATAAGACGATAGTGGGGGGAAATTTAACGTATCGTATTATTGTAGTTTGGTTTATATTCTTACCATGAACAGCTGCTGACAGAAAGTGGAGCTCCTTACAGCAGACACTCCGTCTCGGTTGGCATAGAGACGGAGTTGCCGCACAGACGCCATAGATTATGCCCCACTCTCGCCTCCGAACATCTCCCAACATCTTTCATTTTAGAATACACAGCCCTTGCTGACCACCTATATATTAGATGTCAGTAATCAACACTTGTATGTTCACACAACATTTACTGCTCGTGGTATGAAAACTCCTGAATTTGTTTACATTAAGTGCCAATAAAGCAGCAAACAGTCCTTCCACACCCCATAGAAATGACACCAGTAACCCAACACGTTAAAGGATTATATCACTGGATAATTATCTGGTGGCCACAAGACAAGTACCACGTTCCTTTAATAAGGTATTGCCACAACTAAATACACAAATCAGAATCAATTATTGTTCCTTTACATTTTTCTGTCAAATTAATGGGTAAATTTGTGACAATGGCTATTGAAGCCATCCAGATGAATCTACAGAAGCCCTTTCCCTTTTCAGATTGAGCGCAAACATTATTCTGACTTTATACTTGTTAGAGGGATAACAACTGTTGGGCCCATTATGTGAGAGGGCCCCACCATCTCATCAGGAGGTGTGAATTGATGAAGGGTTACCCTGAATGTGTACCTGCACGTCTGCTCAAAAATAACATGAATTCAGAATTGTCAGCCCAGTTTCCAAAATCGTCTTCTAAACTAGAGGGACAGGACAAGCCAAGACAGAAATTGTCTTGAGAAAATTATGAATCTAATGGACAAGGACCGGTATACCACTTTGAACCCATAACAGTCTTGCTGGGAGGCAACAGAGCTAAACACTGCACCACTGTGCTGACCTAAACAGCGGAAGAGAAGAAATGACCATGTAATAATAATAATAATAATAACAACAACAACATTATTATTGTTAATGTTAATAATAACATTATTATTATTATTACCACTGGTAACCCTTATATACAACCCTTGTGCTCAAAACCCCCATTTACACATTTAATTGCTTTGTCTTATGAAACAAGTTTTTAAGATGGGCTAAATATACCTCATTTACATTGAAATGTGTATTACTTTTGAAGAAATAGACAAATTTACAATAAAAAAATGCCCAATCTTCCAATGATAAGGAATTATGCAACAAATTCCTGTAGCGGCTACAGGAATTTGTCACAGTGTAGCCGCTAATGAGTGTAGATTGAAAAACCAAAATTTTATGGGTTCCTCCTTGGGACATTCCCCACCTTCCCCCTCAAGTTTAATCAAAATCGGTTTGGAAATTCTAGAGTAGTCCTGCTAACAAACAAATAGAGCGGACAAAACATAACCTAGGCATTGGTTATAGTGGCTATTTGTCGATAAGCAAACAAACTTAAAATCAAATGGCCACTGAGGCACCTGAGAGATAAATCTTACCTTATTCAAGCAAAAGATCAACGTCCAAGTCATGAGTCTCTGGTGGTTCATTTGTTTTTCATATGGCTCTGTTCCTCTTCTTTGATCGTTTCTATAAAAGGGTGACTAAACTGAGAGCCGATCACTGGAACCCTGATGCTCAAAGCCCCCATTTACACATTTGGATAAAAATATGATCTCAGTATCCAGACACATTATCTGGATGACAGCTGATGACTTGCATTTACACCTTGCATCAATATGTGCTCTCATTATTTGGATGTTGCCTGCATTGTGATTGGATCTCAGTAGGTTGGCTGTGATGCCATTAAATCCCATCTTTCCTCCTTTCTCCATGGATGATCTTCATCCATTTGTAAAAATGAAAATTCTCACATTGAGAACAAATGATATTTATTCTATGTACTTATAGCGCAAACCTAGAACAAACCTTTCTTTTTAACTGTCCATAAGACCCAAAACATGCATTGATGTGTACATTTGACTTTTATAATATCCGACTCGTTTTGAAGGCTGGCTGTACCATCCTTAGTCACTGCTACCATCTAGTGGTAACTTGGTGTTAGCACAGGACAACTTGTCTGAATGGTAGTCTATGGTCAAATCATGTTAAAATACTACTACTACTTATAACTTTAAAACTATCAGCCTCAAATTCTACAATGTTCCTTAGCCACACACACACACACACACACACACAGATTTCCCCATGAATGTGTAAATTGTGTGCTATATAGAAATGTAAGCTGTAAGAGGTAAACAAACAGGCAAACAAATTCCCAGAAAACGACAAGATTTGTATTTGACTTTTTATTTGCTTGATCATTTTCTCCAACCCAAAGACAAGAATACACAGCATATATTGAAAATATCCCATTTAATAGTTTACAACCTCTCATCTTTAATCATTTCATACTTTCAGTCTGTCATTCACACTCACCTTGAAACCATGGGACTGGGATTCAGTTTAACATGTCAAACTGGAAAAGGTGAACCTCATTCCTTTAACCTCCCCCAATAAATCAGATATCAGGCTAATGTATTGTTTTACACCCAGGTTTGGCCTGGGGGTAACAAACAGGTTTGGTTTTTAAAATACAATGGATGCTTTTCTTTATATAACAGGGAAAGTGAACATGGTGGTAACTGAAGCTCCTCCATGCCCTTTACACACTGAGCCCACCTGACCAAATAAGAAAACAAAAACAACAAAAAAAACTGCCACAAAATTATCTAATTAATCCAAATGATTGATGTACATTTTCACCACCTTCATAAAAAAAGAAGGACCTATCTGAAGAGCATCCTATTGTACATGTTAGTACTGACCCTCAGAGATTTAGAATTTTAACCTTTCTTGCATTACTAAAAGAGTTTCAAGTCAAGAGTAGAAATGACGTTATTTACACTGGTTCTCACATGCAGCTCCAAAGCTGAAAATTGAAACTGCAGCCAAAATTCTTGTCCTACTGAGAGAAAAGTATGACATTTCGCACTTTCCGACGCACTCTCACAAACATGATTTTCTGTCTCACACACACACACACACACACTAGAATCACTTCAAAAACTGGTCACGCCTCTAATGGGTATTTGTTTGTTTCTTTTCTTTGTAAAGATACAGCATCCAAACCTCTTATGATGGATTCATTCCTGTTTGTACAATTAAAACTGCATGAGTATTGTAGAAAGAACTGATCGAGTGTGATTAATGAGGGTATATACTGGTACAACAAAAACATTAAGGAATAGATGTATGGAACTTCCTTTCCTATCACGTCAGCGTTCCATTTTGCACAGCTCCCCTTGTGGATGTTAGCTGGCGGCACAGCATACATGCGGACTCCGCCAAGGTTTAATGTCATATTGGAAGAGAAAAAAACAAGCACTCTCATACAGCCTGCCATGAATAAGTGAAGCCCCAGATCAGTCTGACACAATGAAGCAGAGGCGCAGGATTCCAAAGGCAAGGACACATGAACCAAAGCTGCCATGCAGTCAACAAAAAGGATCAATCAGAGGAAGTAAGTAAAGAAAGGAAGCCAAAACAACGCTTTGTATTGGTCAAACAAAAGGAAGAACACGGCTGCGCCATTAATTATATCTGGAACTTGTTAACTCTGAAAAACATGCATTAGCTGATATCCTAAAACTCCAAATGAAAGGCCCTGCACACCCACACAGGCCTTTCCAGTTATTCTGCCCGTTTAAGTCTCTAAGGCCAGTTCACTACAGAAAAGGATCAAATGCAGGGTTTCTACACTTATTTGCCAGTTAAATTCCAACACTTTGCCACAACTTGTGCCACTGTGCAGTAAGTAAAACAACCCTCACTATATCATTGAATCTAATCTAAATTATAAAGTTGTCGTTATTAAAACTACATTTGTCTGCATAGTGACAATGACTTGAGTAAATCGCTGCAGCTAGCTCCACTCTAGCAAACATAAGCTAAATCAGTAATCACAAGATGTCATCTCCTAGCCACAGTCACTGTCTCATTTCCTAACATGATACAGATTTCAAGGAAATAAAAATATATTGTTTTCAGTTCTCAAGTTCTGGTTAGACTAACAAGATTACAATCTTTAATATTTCATGACTTTTCCAAAACATTAGCAGGCCTGGAAAACACATTTTCAAATTCCATGATTTTCCTGGGATTTAAATGACCGTAGAAACCCTGCAAATGTTTAGGTTATCCCATAAGAAAACTAAGAGCACCCACACAGTCCTGAGAAGAGATCAATTCATCCAAAATCACTGAAAACTTTCACTTTTGATAAAAGCGTCTGCCAAATGACTAAATGTAAATGTGTGTTGGCTTTAAACTGACCAAAGTGAACAAAAAAGACAAAATTGAGCCAAGAACTTAGTACAAGAAGTGATGCTTTTAGTCAAAGAGGTAACCGTTAGGGTGAACACTCATGGATCAGTTGCATGTACACAGCTAAAAGACACCAAAGGAAATAATTCACCTCTGAACACAGTATGTATTTAAGGTTGGGCACACATTCATGAATCCAATCACAGGTTGGATAGCATTTTATGAATTTGAGTGCACAATAAACTTAATTTAAATCTGGAGAGAAAAGTTACACCTTGGACAGAAAGGAGGACACGAATACACAAGGCCTGTCTTAGAGCTTTTCCATAGACATGCTACCGGTGCCTGGTAGCACAGATTGACACCTAAGAGCCCAGCCTGGAAAAATGGGTGCTGTTTTGGACCCAAGAACCTGCTTGTTTTTGGGAGCCCCACTTTTAAATCAGCATGCCACAAAAGAACTTTCAGCTTGTGGTATGTGATTGTCTTGTGCGTAACCAATGTTTACGAAAAAGAAGTTGGCATTCTCAAAGCCAGAAGCATTCGCAAAACCCCCCATCATCCTTCCTTTTTGTTGTTGATATGGGTATTTGTCAACTTCTATTTGCTGTAAGGGAACTTCCACATGCTTTTATGGGGGTACAGCATCATGAGATAAAATCCACCCACAAGTTGTAAACGTGAAGTAGGAGGGGATTAAATAGGGTAATGGCCCACTTACTGAGATACAATCACAAAACAGACAGGATCCAGATACAGAGAACACATTATAATGCAAAGTACAGAATAGGTCTTTGACTCTCAAATTTGTGGAAAAGTGGACGAGCTCTTACAAAGGTTTCGGCCTGGCACTGGCATCATGTCTATCGAAATGCGCTATCAGAGGAAACAGACAAGGTCCTACATCTGGCGCTGTGCTTGGGATTCTCAGTAGTCCAACATTCAGACATCAACTCAGGCTCAACCTCAGTCCAACTTCCATAGGAATGAGTAGCCTATCTTTGTAAGAGAAGTAAATATATAAATCATGAGAATTGCAAATCAAATGCAGCTCACTTGTATCCTTTCTAGATTATTTTTTACATATATGTATACAATTATAATTCCTAGTTAATCTTTAAGTCTTCACTTGGGTTTTTATTTAATTTGATCAGCTTTTGTTTGTTTTACAACTATATACAATGTACAGGCAGCAGATCATATATCTCTTACAATAAATGGGTGACGATACAGGGACGTCTTCATAGACTGATGTTGACCAGATCCATTTAGACAATATACATCGTGAATAATTCGAATTTTTAGAAAATGGTATCTAAAAAAAGGATGAAAAGTAGTACAAGAGACAAAAGTGTAAAAGCCCTCATTATGTACAGAAAACGCCAATGTAGCATTTGTCAACAACAGAAAAAGTTAAACTTGATGAAATTATTTCTCCATATACATATATCTTAGCTCAAAAGTATTTCCAAAGCGAATAGTCTCTCTGATTTGGTAGAAAGTTAAGACAGTGAAGCATAGTGAATAGGAGTGTACAGCCTGATTGAATGTCAGCAGATCTTAACACAGCATCGCAAGGCTGCTAAGCTTCTTACGAAAGGGAACATACAAACTACCATTATTTCTCATGCGTGATTCCGGTTTGTGATGAAATAAAGCTGTTAAATCTACTGTGGCACTAAAAGTTAACAGAAAAAGAAAACTGTGAGGTATTAAGGTTATTCTCCCCAATAGCGTGGCTGGGATTCTGATCTGGAGAAGAGTGAAGAAATCAACAATCAACCACCAAAGAACAAAAGACCATTCTGTTCCAGTACCTCACTGTGATCCAAAAACACCTCAATCACTTTGTCTACATGCACTCAATACGCCCATTATTCGTCTGTACTACGATTAAGACAAAGATGTATTTACGACGTATACATGTTTGGAATTAATAGGATTCTGATGTTCTTCCAATATACATGACGGATTGCGTAATCACAGTATGAGGAGTCCATCCGATAAGAAAATGAACATGGAGGTGTCTTACCCTGATTATAATGTTTACCTGTCTGAATAAAATCAATTTACAATCACATTGTCAGAGTAAGCAGAATCGATTTATACCAATTTCAATCTCATTATGGTGTTTACATGAAGTTTGGGGAAAAAAATAGATTCAAAGTTATAACGTGCATGTAAACGTACTGAATGTTTCTGCAGGTAGAAAATCTTATGTGACTTTACCTCACTTTAACATTTACAGGGTTAAACCAGTTAATGAAAAGCTTTTGTTTGACATTAGCTGCCATAATCCGTAGAATTACCTTTTTCTGATGTATAATACTCCAAATAGGCATTTTAATCAAAAGTGCCACACAAATATAAAGAAAAAGGAAAAAAAAACAGCAATTATCTTATAACTCAAATTCTTCATCAAAAAAAAAGGGAAAAAACAGCAATTATCTTATAGCTCAATTTCTTCATCAAAAATAAGACACGAAGACTTTGGTGTGGACATTCAGGGAGCTCAGTATTAGTGTGTGACTCATTTAGAGATATAGACCTTTGCATTAAGTGATATATTGTTAAAATCCAAGTTGACCATTTTCCTCAAACTTAATCTTCCCCAAACATCAACACACAGTCAGACATACAAACGAAGCTCATCGAGAACTCAAACGTTTATGGGCTTTTATCGAGCAAAGTCAGAAAGGCACATCACTTCTGATATCAGGCATAAATAATTAAGTCAAATTACGGCAGAAAAAGAAACTATCACAAAAGTAGTGCCAGTAAGATGAGCATCTCTGTCGCAGGAGACAGCCATAAAAAGACGACTTGAGGGGAGAAAAGCATTCAGTGCATGTAACTACATTCATAACAAATTTCATTTACATGTATATGCATGGTGACTGAGTTCAGCCAGATCCAATTAATCTGAAATGTTTCTAAATTGTAAGATAGAGTGTGAGGACGAAAATGCAGGAAAGGTTTGCACACAGATCTCCAAGCGGAAATGCGCCAACTCATCTTCAAACAAGTCAGGCCAGGATCAATATCCTCAGATGATGTGAAGCGATCAATTACCAATTATTGAAACAACCTACAGATGCTGTGACATCAGGAACATGTCCTGTGAAAAGTAGCTACAGGTGAACAAACTAGGCAATGTGGAAGTGTGGTGAGGCAAAACAAATGCAAATAATGTCCTATAGAAACATACGATACAAAACCAGCGAATCCCCATGCCTTAGTCAGTGGGTGAATGTGATCCTTACAATGCTCAGACATGCACTGAAGCAAAATATTGCAATTAAAAATGAATAAAACTGTCTGAACAGTGGTATCAAGAACAGCTCAAGCAAAACAATGCACTGATTTAAGCAAAGTATCAGCAGTTTGAACTGAATTATATTGTACTAACTTGTAAGATTTAGCTGAAAATTAAGACAGATGAAATCTCTGAATTACTGCAGAGCTCAGAATGGGTGACATATTTTCACTGAATGTACCACAGTGCATGGTGTGCATATGTGATGTGTGGGTGGTGATGGGCGGAGGGTCAGTGTGTAGAAATAGTACCACAAAGCAGATCACAATGAAACCAAAGAAAATAAAGAGAAAGAAAAAAAGTTTGTTGATTGATATGTTTTTTTTTCTCCAATTTTTCTGGTGATATCATTAGTCAGCAGGGTCTTCAGCACGTCAGTATGTCTCTCCTGTTTGAGATGCTCTGCTGCTTCCCATGCAACTCGAGGGCAGCAGTACGCAGTGACATCACAGGGGGATCCGTTGGAAGAAAGGAGGGAGGTGAAAGGAGATTCATTTTCAGAGTTCCCTTGGCGGGGCTTTTAAGAGCGACAGGCAGGTCGTCACTGCCAGGACTGAGGGGGGAAGTTATTCACCTCAGCCAGGTCTTGCACAGGCGAGCCTTTGTGGGTATACGTCAGCTTGATCCTCATTCGTAGCTGTTGCTGAAATTTTGTGAGGATGATCATGTTTATAACGGAGGATATACCCACAAATCACCTCAGTCACCTAAAGCCTGGTTCACACTACAAGATTCTTCAAGCCTTATCAGGTGTTGATTATGAGAGACCCCCCACAACCATAACAATAAAATGAATCAATACATAATTAATAAAATGATAATTTTTATAGTGTTTTGTTCTGTTGTATGGAGAGCAAACACATTTAACAGCACAACACACACTAACAGATTCCATTCACAATCTACAACAGTCAACAGTCCAGACTCTCAAAACTGTAAATCTTGCAAAATCTGTCACAATCAAACGTGACTCTGTGGAGGACAAGCTAGAAATGCTGTATGTGGATGTAGTCATGGGGATGGTGTGAACATGGCCTGTAGGTCATAAATTCACAACGTGTCACGTTACATTTTGTGAATTCATGACCTCTCCTGTTTGAATAAGCTTGGCTCCTGATTGGTTAGCGATCATTCCCACATTACGCTACACAGTCTGTGCCATCAATGTTCCCCCCGAACTACAGGATGTCAGGTCAGACTGGATCACATATATTCAACATGTTTAATATTTCCTATTTGAAATCAGTGCGGCCCCCAAGGGCTTCTGAGCCAATCACAGGAAGTAAAATAGACTCTGAACAAACCTCACACTACTGGAGAATATGACAAAAAAATTAATAAATCAGGACTTTCCTACCAATCATTGGATGGGGAAATCAGGCCCAACATCTGCTTAATTTTCTAGTAGTGTGAACCCAGCTCTAAGCAAGCTGTGTGCCCGGAAAGATTAAATGCTTGGGAAAATTCTGTGACATTTGTAAAGAACAAACTCACCTTCTGTGGGTTGAGGACTCTGATGACCTGTGTGACGTTTCCCTGGTTGAGTCCTGGGACGACATTACTGCTTGGGGAGAGAAGCTGCAGCTGGAATGTCTAACAGGCAGAGAAAGGAGAAATCATCAATGAAAATCTAATGACACCCAGAGAGAAATGTGGCCATTGCAGAGGGAGAATCAAGCAAAGATACATGCAATCACAACTTGTTTTCACAGAGAAGATGATCAAGGTTTCTACAAGTATTAGCTTATTAAATTCAAAAAGCTTTCCATGACTTTTCAATGGTACAATAAGTAAAACAACCTTTACAGCTATGATATGATTGGAACTAAACAAGTTATATAAGTTTGAACTGTAAACTAGAATCACAACCTAGAAGATCAACATACACACAGCACATCCTGTGTCTTCAAACGTTTTTGCCACAATCTATAAGTTTCAGCAAATAACCAGCCCTTCTCAAAACTACAATTGTCTATAAGTGTCTGTAACAGGGTTTGAGCTATGCAATTAAAAATACTTCACCGGGCTCATATATCCCCTAATCAGTACAGTAAATTTAAGCAGGATGCCTCCCCAATATGCCATAAATGTAAAATGGAGACTGGTACCCTTACACATTGTTTATGGTTCTGTTTTAAAATCCAACATTTCTGGCAAGAAGTCGTCCACGAGCTGAATGTGATGTTGAATGCTGATTTGAGAATGGATCTGCTGTCGCTGCTGTGAGGCACATCTAATCCAGTTTTTGCAAAATGATAAATCAAGGGCCAAGCTGTTTCACACACTGACTTTCTGTGCACGAAAATGCATTCTAACTCTGGATTTTTAGACAAAAAACCCAGCCTGGCTAGCTGGCACAGACTACTACTTGAACATATCTCTCTAGACTACCTAACCTATATATCACACTCCAAAGATGATCTATTTTTTAAAGTGTGGGACCCCTCCTGACCTATATTGACATGGACATCTCTTCTGTCCTGAGTGTTTAGAATTCTTCTTGTGGGGAAATAACCTGAATCCCAGTTATATTATATTTCTCTATTTTTATATTTCCTTTTCCCAATCTGTGTCTTCCATTATGTAATGAGTATGCACTATTTTCATGTATTACTGTATGGTGAGAGAGCTGTTGTGTTCCAAAAAAACCCAATAAACAAATTTTTTTTTTTTTTTTTTTAAAACTACATGTCTGCATTGTGATGACTCCAGTGAGTTGCTGCCATGTAGCTCTAGTAAGCAAATGTTCGCTACATTAATAATCCTGCAAGAGCAGGGAGTAGTAGTTTTTTTCACTCATCGGTTCTAGTTTGCCTTGTTAAGATTACGGACATTATCAAAAATTTCCAAAATTTTTCCAAACTTATGGCATATCCAATTTCTTCTTCAGACCTTTTCCAAATTCCATGACCTTTCCAGGATTTTCATGACAGTAGAAACCCTGTATAAACAAAAAATAAGTGAGGCTCAAAACATAACACAAATAGTGTTTTCTTCCTCCATCATTGCCACGAAGTTTCCACAACAGGAACTTAATGAAGGCAAATGGTGTTCCAGTCTAGCCTCATATGGACACAAGATGGCAGTGTTGATTACAGAGAAGCTCTCAATAGAATAAGGCATGCAGAATTAAGAGCCTGTACCAGCACTTCTTCTTTTTCCATAAACAAAAAGATTTTGGTGGATTTTTGTGTATAAGAGTTTGGTGTGTACACACAATAAACCTATGGGTTAAAATCTGATTAATTCTGGTTTGGAAGCCACAGGGAGGCTCAAGATCAGCTGGTGTGAGGCTGTGAGGCTGTGTTACTGTTAGAATGTCAAATGAATTGGTGTGGTCAAGGGTAACTGCCATGTTGGTAACTTTTGTATGAAGGGATTCAGGTTGCTCTCTGAGTCTGGATGGTTTACCGGATGGATGTGATGAAACATTGCTCCCAAGTCCAAAGATGAAACTTCCAGTAACACTACATAGGAGTCTTTATGGAGAAGTTTTATGCAAAATGTACAACAAGAACCCAGTCTGTGATTGGAATTGGATTAGTTGATCGGAATCACATTAAGTCAATGAGCAATAGGGCCTAATATGAGCATCCCTGAACAAAAATTACACAGCACTCAATTCAGATTAAAAAGACATTATTCTCCTACAAACAATGATAAATTCATGTGTATTGATATGGATTCATACGTCAGCAGGGGTTTCAGCTTCTACATTGAACACACAAATTATACTCTAATCCAGGCAATAAATTAATTTTTGTCATATGAACAACATAATTTCACTGAAATGGGCATAAATTGAGGAAAGATTATCGAGTAACAGACCTAGATTATGAGATTGAAAATTGATTTATGAGCACATAAACTTACAAGTCCACCTAAACTGATGGATTTTCTCATAACCTGATAATCAGCATATCATATGACAACAGCAGAATCCTATTACTGCTGTCCATGTATGTCTTACTCGCCTTCTTGCCTTGATCACAACACAAATGAGTATTGAGTGCATGTAACCATGGTGATTCAAGGTAAAACATAACTAAATTTACTGATTTTCCTAAGATAATAAGCTTGTTGTGGCTGCTTACCTTTGGTACTGCGGCCTGAAAAACAAAGTCTGTCATGTCTGCCTCTGTGGAGTTGGAAGCATGGATTGTGATGACTGCTATGTTGGGATTGGGATTGGCTCTCTCGAATGTGAACTCTATTTTCAGCCCATTCTTGTTGTATGCAGTCATAGCGGGGATACCTGTGAACAGATTTCATTGGGGGGTTTCATTGGAGTAACATTTATTTATGAAGAAACACTTAATCTGATGAATCGTGATTATTTAAGAAAAAAGCAAAACCCTAAAAGCTTTAATGCAAAATGGGAATGTGCTGTATGTTAAAGGGAAATGCAGAGCAATGGGCTCACCTGCAGCTGCTATGTCATTAAACAGAGGCTGTGAGGAGAGGCCATCCAGGAGGAAAGAGGGTTGGGAAGTGGGCATGGACGGAGCAGGAGCAGGGGCTGGACCACCTGGGGAGGGCAAAGCAACACACCAGGGTTCAAGACAACCATACAAACCCATTGCCATTAACAATTTTAATTATTATGCTCTACAGATAGAATTGAGGATTTGTTATTTATAACCAACTTGTGCTGAACCTGAACTGACCGTGTCAAACCAACAGGAAAGAATGACAAGTTTGAACAGGAAAGAGGGAAAAGATTCATAAAACCTATGATGATATCATACATAGTCTGGGTACCAAGGTTAAGTGAAAAACTAACTGAAATTAAAATAATACAGGACAACTTCATTTTCATATTTTACTAATTTGTATGTACTCTTTTGTAAAGCACAGTGTTATTCAAAACTGCACTATGTAACTTTTTGACTTTAAAATGTTATCTTCATCTTAACAAGTAATGGGTATGTCAGATTAGCCAGGTGTCTATTCAAGGTAATGCCCCTTTGGCACTTGTTTTTGATGTATTATTTAGGTATTGATGGGTCGGATCATGCATCATGGATCATACATCTTTACAATGTAAAGAAACTGGCGCCCTGACAGTCTTGAGTGTGTCTGTGAATACAGACACAAACACACCTGAGCTGTCTGGCGGGACTCACTGCAATGGAGACTGAATTAGTGGACAGACCTCAGTGAAAAAAGCATGTTAGGGACGCCAAGAAAAGCTGACTAAATAACAATTTTTGTTTCTGACCTTTTGTGGGCTTCTAACTTTCTTTTTAAAAGCTAAAACTGCATAAAATAAAAACTAAGTAATGGAGGTCACCAAAAATAACAAATTAGAAAGAAATGGTCAAAACTCATAAAACTAAACTGAAAAGTAAACACAGGAATGGAACTAAAATGACCTTGCTGAGTACGTAAGGGAACACAATCAGTTATGAGTTTTATGCTCCCAAAAAAATATTTATTGAAGCAACATTTCGACCAATGAGGTTCTAACACTGCAAACTACTTACTTCCCAATGCAAGGGACAAAGTAAAGGGACTGCAATGCTTGTCCTGCACCTGATCCTAACTAAGGCTGGATGTACCCACTATCTTAGTTTTTCTATC